>JAGTTL010002134.1:0-10413 GCA_036851935.1 Coregonus suidteri | reverse complement strand
TAAAAAAGAAAACAAATTCCAGAAAATCACATTGTAGGATTTTTAAATAAATTTATTTGCAAATTTGGTGGAAAATAGTATTTGGTCACCTCCCAACAAGCAAGATTCTGGCTCTCACAGACCTGTAACTTCTTCTTTAAGAGGCTTCTCTGTCCTCCACTCCGTTACTTGAATTAATGGCACACCTGTTTGAACTTGTTATAGTATAAAACAAGCACACCTCTGTCCCACAAACCTCGAACAGTCACAACTCCCAACTCCACTATGGCCAAGACCAAAGAGCTGTCAAAAGACACCAGAAACAAAATTGTAGACCTTCACCAGGCTGGGAAGAACTGCATCTGACACAAATAGTGCGTTACGCACGCTTTGGTTTGCAGAAATCAAATGTGGGAGCAATTAATTTTTGTTAACACAAATGGAAAGACATACATAGATACTATGTGAATTTCCCAGTCGCACCTGGGGGCATCCAACGCACAGATCTCACCCTGTGGGGTCAAAATGATCACAATAACGTTGAGCAAAGCAATCCCAGAACCACACCGGATACCATATTGAATGACCTTCATAGAGCTGGTACACAAAAGTAACACAATGGCCTCCGCTTCAGTTAAACGCTACGACCGGCAAGGGACTCAAATCCTGCAGTGCCATACGGTGTCCCCCTGCTTTAGTGCCAGTTACACATGTCTCGGCCGCTCTGAAGTCTGACTAGAGTGCATTTGGATGATTCCAGAAGATGATTGGGAGAGCTGTCATATGATCAGATGAAACCAGTTTGAACTTTTTGGTAAAAACTCCACCTCGTCCGTGTTTGGCGTGACAAACTGATGCTGGAGTTGCATCCAAAGAACACCATGACCTACTGTGACGCACAGGGGGTGGACACATCATGCTTTGGGCTGTTTTTTGTATCGTGAGATTTTGAGTGAAAACCTCCTTCCATCAGCAAGGCATTGAAATGAAACGGGGGCTGGGTCTTTCAGCATGACAATGATCCCAAACAACACCCGCCCGCGCAACAAAGGAGTGGCTTCGTAAGAAGCATTTCAAGGTCCTGGAGTGGCCTAGCCATCTCCTGATCTCAACCCCATAGAAATCTTTGGAGGAGTTGAAAAGTCAGTGTTGCCCAGCGCACCCCCCCAAAACATCACTGTTCTAGAGGAGATCTGCATGGAGGAATGGGCCAAAATACCAGCAACAAGTGTGTGAAAACCTTGTGAAGACTTACAGAAAACGTTTTGACCTGTGTCTTTTGCCAACCAAAGGGTATATAAAAGTATTAAAGAAATTTTTGTTATTGACCAAATACCTTATTTTCCACCATAATTTGCAAATAATTCATTAAAAATCCTACAATGTGATTTTTTCTGGATTTTTTTTTCTTCCCCATTTTTGTCTGTCATAGTTGACGTGTACCTATGATAAAAAACATTCCAGGCCTCTCATCTTTTTAAGTGGGAGAACTTGCAACATTGGTGGCTGACTAAATATTTTTTTTTTCCCCCACGTATATGTTATCTTACCATAAGAACAAATGGGGGCAACACTAAAAAACCAATAAATGCACTTTTCTATTTTTGCCCATCAGTGCCTTTTCCTAGACCATGTTGCTACGTCTATACCAGCAAAGTTAACCACATATTCGGGGTTGGAGAACAATTTTGGAAACGGGGGCAGCAGCGGAGGTTAGAGAGGGGAAAACAGCCCGTGCTTAATTGTCTAAGAAAAGTTAGGGAGCAAAGGAAACCAACTTAATTTGGTCTTAAAAATCAATAAATTCTTAACCGTTAAATGGGCCTGGCTTTTTTATAGATCATCAAAATCTACAGAAATAAACAGATTTCTGCTTCCGTGTTGAGTGTTTTTTTTTTAATAGCCTACCGGATTCCCTTAAACCCAAGCCTCAGCAAAAACCCACATCAGATAAAACTTATTTTCCCAAATCCAGCTTTTTTTTTTTTAATCTTTATTAAAGCTGTATAAAGCTTTACACTTTTAAAAAAATTAAAGACAAAGCGGCAAATTTAATAATTAACGAAAATAATAAATTTCCTGTTTCCATTTCGGAATTAATGCACTGTTTTTTTGCGTAATAAAGCTTTTTTCAAAAAAACGTCAGACCTCCTGTTTATGCTTATAATAATTTAATGTATTTACATTTTTTGTTCAAAACGGTCAGAAAAATGAAAAATTGTAATCTATACAGCACCCTTTGCAAACAAAAATATGCAAAAAAGAGCGCTTCTTCCTTACCTTATTTTTCCCCTTTATCCTCCAGTATTTTTCCACAACTAGTCCATTTTATTCCCCCCCACATCTGACCCCTTTACCTCTGAAACAACCAGTAAAACAATTGCCCCGTTTTCGATTTATTTGCAGTCCCCCTTTCACCATTTTGCTGTCCCCCTGTTACGGGTTTCGGAAGTTTGTTTTTAAGCAATTTATTGATGTGATTATGATTGGCAAAGGTAGCCCTATTGGTCACGTTTCAATGCGAAAACATACATTTGTCCCCGTAAAGTAGAGCAGGGTTGAAAAGGAATAGGGAATGTTTTTTCCTAACAAAAGAGGAAATTTTGGGAACAGAAATTTTCAGTCCCGATTATGGCTGTAATAGGGTTTGGAAGCATCACAACACGGACAGCGGGAATAAATAAAACAATTTGAATCTGACTTGAATCTCGAAATGGTTTACGATGTTTTCGGTGGCCCAATGTGTACTAACACCAAATGGGATATCACCAATCAACCCGTTGTGATGTCCCCCCTTGTTTGGGCGCTGCAGCGGGAGGAGGGAAAAGACAACGGTGCTAGTTCACACGTCCCCCTCCTGATTTTTTTTAAAAACCAGCGCCCGCAAGTCTGAGCCCGGTCCAGCAACAATCAAACCAACATTGGTGGGCCCCTGCTTTGGCTTTCGGAATTTTTAAAAAACCCCCCCACTCCTAAAAGGGAAAGGGGAAAAATTTAAAAGGAAATTTTTTTAAAAACCCCTTTTTTCCCCCCCCCAAAAAAAAAAAAAAAGGGGGGCCCCCTTTTTTTTTTTCCCCCCTTTAAAACCCCCCCTTTTTTCCCCCCCCCCTTTTTTAAAAAAAACCCCCCCCCTTTTTCCCCCCCCCCTTTTGGTGTTTTTTCCCCCCCCCCTTTTAAACCAAAAAAAAAAAAATTTTTTTTTTTTTTAAAAAAAACCCTTTTTCCCCTTTTTTTTTGGGGGTTTTTTTTTTTTTTTTTTTTAAAATTTTTAAAAAGGGTTTATTTTTTGGGTTAAAATTTTTTTGGGGCCCCGGGGGTTTCCCCCCCCTTTTTTTTTTAAAAATTTTTTTTAAAAAAAAGGGGGAAAAAGGGTTTTTTGGGGGGGAAAAAAAATTTTTGGGGGGGTTTTTTTTTAAAAAAAAAAAAAGGGTTTTTTTTCCCCCAAAATTTTTTTTTTGGGGGGAAAAAAATTTAAAAAAAAAGGCCAAAAAAAAAAAAAAAAAAAAAAACCCCCCCCTTTGGAAATGGGGGGGGGGGGTTTTTTTTTTTTGGGGGGGGGGGGGGTTTTTTCCCCCCCCCCCAAAAAAAAAAAATTCCCCCCCCGGGGGTTGGGCCCCCCGGGGGCCCGGGGGGGGGGGAAAAAGGGGGGGGGGCCCCCCGGGGGGCCCCCCCCCAAAATTTTTTTTAAAAAAAAAAAAACCCCCCCCCCCGGGGGGGGGGGGGCCCAAAAAAAAATTTCCCCCCCCCCCCCCCCCTTTTTTTTTTTGGGGGTTTAAAAAAAAGGGGTTTTTTTTAAAAAAAAACCCCCCCCCCCCAAAAAAAAAAAAAAGGGGGCCCCCTTTTTCCCCCCCAAAAAAAAAAAAATTTTTAAAAAAACCCCCCAAAAAAAATTTTTCCCCCCCCCCAAAAAAACCCCCTTTTAAAAAAAAAATTTTTTTTCCCCCCCCCCCCCCCTTTTTTCCCCCAAAAAAACCATTTTCCCTTTTCCCCTTTCCCCCTTTTCCCCCCCCCCCGGGTTTTTCCCCCCCCCGGGGGCCCCCCCAAAAAAAAAAAAAACCCCCCCCAAAAAAAAAAAACCCCCGGGGGGGGGAAAAAAAAAAACCCCCCGGGGGTTAAAAAAATTTTCCCTTTCCCCCCCAAAAAAGGAAAAAAAAAAAAATTTTTTTTAAAAAAAAAAGGGGGGGGGTTTTTTTTTTCCCCTTTTTTTTTTTTTAAAAAAAACCCAAAACTTTTTTTCAAAAAAAAAGGGAAAAAAAAAAAAAAATTTTTTTTTCCCCCCCCCCCCCCCCAAAAAAAAAAAAAAAAATTTTTTTTTTTCCCCCCCCCCAAAAAAACCCCCCAAAAAAAAATTTTTTTTTTGGGGGGAAAAAAAAAAAAAAAAAAAAAAAAAAAAAAATTTAAAAAAAAAATTTTTTAAAAAAAAAAAAATTTTTTTAAAAAAAAAATTTTTTTTTTTTTTTTTAAAAACCCAAAAAAAGGGGGGAAAAAAAAACCCCCCAAAAAGGGCCCCCCCCCGGGCTAAAACCCAAAATTAAAAAAAAAAAAACCCAAAAAAAAATTTTAAAAAAAAAAAAATTTTTAAAAAAAAAATTTTTTTTTCCCCCCCCCCTTTTCCCCCCTTTCCCAACCCCTTTGGCCCCCCCCCCCCCCCCCCTTTTCCCCCCCCCCCCCCCCCCCCCAAACCCCCAAAACCCCCTGAAAAAAAAATTAAAAAAAAACAAAAAAAAAAAAAAAAAAAAAAAAAAAAAAAAAAAAAAAAAAAAAAAGGGGGGGGGGGGCCCCCCCCCAAAAAAAAAAATTTTGGGGCCCCTTTTTTCCCCCAAAAAAAAAAAACCCCCCCCCCCCCCCGGGGGGGCCCCCCCCCTTTTTTTTTTTAAAAGGGGGGGGAAAAAAAAACCCCCTTTTTTTTTTTCCCCCCCCCCCCCTTTTTTTTTAAAAAAAAATTTTTTTTCCCCCCCCCCCAAAAAAAAAAAAATTTTTAACCCCCTTTTCCCCCCCCAAAAAAAAAAAAAATTTTTTTTTTCCCCCCCCTTTTCCCCCCGGGCCCGGGGTTTCAAAAAAAAAAAACCCCAAAAAAAAAAAAACCCCCCCCCCAAAAAAAAAAAAACCCCCCCCCCCCTTTTTTTTTTTTCCCCCGGGGGTTTTTTTTTTTGGCCCCCAAGGGTTTAAAAAAAAAAATTTTTAAACCCAAAGGGGGAAAAAAAAAAAAGGGAAGGGGGCCCCCCCCCCCTTTTTTTTTTTTTTTAAAAAAAAGGGCCCCCCCCCAAAAAAAAAAAAACCCCCCCCCCCCTTTTTTTGGGGGGGCCCCCCCCCCTTTTTTTTAAAAAAAAAATTTTAATTCCCCGGGGGGCCCCCTTTTCCCCCCTTTTAAAATTTTTTCCCCCCCCCCTTTTTCCGGGGGGGCCCCCCCCGGGGCCCCCTTTTTTGGGGGCCAAACCCCTTTTTTTTTTTTTTTTTTTTTTTTTGGGGGGGGGGGTTTTTAAAAAAAAAACCCCAAACCCCCCGGGGGCCCCCCCCCCCCCCTTTTTTTAAAATCCCCCCCTTTTTTAAAAAAAAAAAAAAAAAAAACCCCTCCAAAAAAAAACCCTTTAAAACCCCCCCCCAAACCCCCCCCAAAATTAAAAAAACCCTTCCCCCCCCCCCAAAAAAAAAAAAAAATTTTTAAAAAAAATTCGGGGGGCCCCCCCCCCCAAAAACCCCAAAAAAGGGGGGGGCCCCCCCCAAAAAATTTTTTTTAAAAAAAACCAAAAAATTTTTTTTTTCCTTTTTGGGAAAAAAACCCCCCTTCCCCCCCCCCCCCCAAAAAAAAAAAAAAAAAACCTTTTCCCCCCCCCCCCAAAAAAACCCCCCCCTTTTCCTTTTTAAAAAAAAAACCCCCCCCAAAAAAAAAAAAAAAAGGGGGTTTCCCCCTTTTTTTTAAAAAAAATTTTTAAAAAAAAAAACCCTTTCCCCCCCAAAAAAAAAATTTTCCCCCTTCCCCCCCTTTTTTTTTTTTGGGGCCCCCCCAAAAAAACCCCCCCCCCCCAAAAAAAACCCCCTTTTTTTTTTCCCCCCCCCAAAAATTTTTTTCCCCCCAAAAAAACCCCGGTTTTTTCCCCCTTTTTCCCCAAAAAAAAAAAAAACCCCCCCCGGGGGGGGGGGAAAAAATTTTTTCCCCCCCCAAAAAACCCCCCCCCCCCCCTTTTTTTCCCCGCAAAAAATTTTTCCTTTTTTTTTTTTCCCCCAAAAAAAAAAAAAAAACCCCCCCCCTTTTTTTAAAAATTTTTTTTCCCCCCCCCCCCCGGGGGGGGGGCCCGAAAAAACCCCCCAAAAACCCCTTAAACCCCCCCCCCCAAAAAAAAAAAAGGGCCCAAACCCCCCCCCCCCCCCTTTTTTTTTTAAAATTTTTTTTTTTCCCCCCAAAACCCCCTTTAAATTTCCCCCCCTTTTTCCCCTTTCCCCCTTTAAAAATTTTAAAATTTTTTTTTTTTTTTAAAAAATTTTTTCCAAAAATTTTTTTTTTTTCCCCCCCCCCCTTTAAAAAAGGGGAATATTAAAAATTTTTTTTTTTTTTTTAAAATTTTTTTTTTTTTTCCCCCCAAAAATTTTAAAAATTTTTAAAAGGGGGGGTTTTTTTTTTTTTGGGTTTTTGGGGGGAAAAGGGGGGGGGAAAAAATTTAAAAAAAATTTTTTTTTTTTTTTTTTAAAGGAAAAAAAAAAAAAAAAAAAAAATTTTTTTTTTTTTTAAAAAAAATTTTTTTTTTTTTTTCCCCCCCGGAAAAAAAAAAAAAAATTTTTTTTTTAAAAAAAAAAAAAATTTTTTTTTAAAAAAAAAAAAAAAAAAAAAAAAAAAAAAACCCCCCCCTTTTTTTTTTTTAAAAAAAAAAAAATTTTTTAAAAAAAAAAATTTTTTTTTTTTTTTTTTTAAAAAAAAAATTTTGGGGAAAAAAAAAAAAAAGGGGGGGGGGTTTAAAAAAAAAGGGGGCCCCCCCCCTTTTTTTTTGGGGGGGGGGGGGCCCCCCCCCCCAAAAATTTTTTTTTTAAATTTTTAAAAAAAGGGGGGGGGGGAAAAAAAAAACCCCCTTTTTTTGGGGGCCCCCCCCAAGGGTTTTTTTTTTTTGGGGGAAAAGGGCCCCCCCCCGGCCGGGGGGGGGGGGCCCGGGGGGGGGGGGGGGGGTTTTTTTTTTGGGGGGGTTTTTTTAAAAACCCCAAATTTTTTTTTGGGGGGGGGAAAAAGGGGGGGGAAAAAAAAAAGGGGGGGGGTTTTTTAAACCCCAAAATTTTGGGGGGAAAACCCCCAAAAAATTTTTGGGGGGGGGTTTTTTTTTTTAAAGGGGGGGGGGGGGTTTTTTTTTTCCCCCTTTTTTTTTGGGGGAAGGGGGGAAAAAAACCCCCCCCTTTTTTTTTTTTTTTTTTAAAAAAAACCCCCCCCTTTTTTTAAAAAAAGGGGGGGAAAAAAAGGGGAAAAAAAATTTTTTTAAAAAAAGGGGGGGGAAAAAATTTTTTTTAAAAAAAAACCCTTTAAAAAAAAAAAAAATTTTTTTAAAAATTTTTAAAAAAAGGGGGAAAAAATTTTCCCCAAAAAAAAGGGGGGAAAAAATTTTAAAAAAAATTTTTTTTTTTTTTAAAAAAAAATTTTTTTTAAAAAAAAAAAAAAAAAAATTTCCCCCCTTTCCCCCGGGGGAAAATTAAGATTGGGGGGGGAAGACCCCCCCTATGGTTAGGAGTGTGCGTTTTTCAGGTTTTGCTTAAGAAATGTCTTTTTTTTCATGGCGGGGGGGGGACAGGGAGCTGGAGGGGGGGTTTTTTAGTCATCGGGTTTTTTTTTCGGGGTTTCCCCCCCCACTGGCCCCCAGCATGCTCACGGTGTGGTTGAGAGAATTAACAAAATTTTTAAAGAAAAAATTTTTATTTCAAAACGGCGAAATATTGGGGAAAATAATTTTTGAAAAAACTGTATTTTCTATAGGACAGGGGGGGGGACTGGTTCCCCAATGTGCTTCCCTTTTGTGGTCTGGAGGTTTTTTGGCATTTTTAGCATTGTCGGATGGGTGTGGGCTGCTCCACTGTAAAAAACGGCCCCCAGAAACCCCGGAAGGAAGGGTCAAACAAGCGCTCCATAAACCGGTTTACATCAATACGAATCTCTCAAAAAACTGTTATCACCACTTTAAAGGAATAGCCTTGTGTAGAGATAAAAAAGTACTTTTCAGCTGTTTTGGAAGAACCATTTTTTTATTGGGTAAAGAAATAAAAAAAGTAATAAGGGGAAAATATTCTTTTAAAAAAACTAGAAACTGAAAAATTTAAAATGTCCCAAAATAAATAAGAAAAAAATTTTTAAATTCATTTTAGGGCCCTGTTTAATCTTTTTACATTGCATGTCAAATACATTTTTGTAAAGTTTTCCCCTACATAAACCCGTGGTGTCTGTGGGTTTTTCGGCAGGATGCCCCATGGGGTCGGGGCGGGGAAAGGGGGATGGCCCCCACCAGGGGGGGGGGTAAAAAAAAAAAAAAAACTCGGGGGCCAGATTTGGTGATATTTCCATCTTGGTGTTATTTACACACGGGCCCACCCCGAAAAAAAACATCGTAAAAAAAACCCATTTTCGAAATTTTAAAGTGTTTCAAGCTCCGGCAGTTGCCTGTAAAAAATCGGGATTTTTGGGATTTTTAAACTAGTCTTTGATTATGGGGGGCGGGACCACAAAAATATCCAACATCCAAACCAAACAATTTTTTAAAAAAAACACGTGCAGGCAGGGGCAACCATTTTGGGACGGTTTTGCAAGTTACAGTTGTGCCCTTAAATTTGCTAAATGATTTAAAAAAATGTAAAAAAAAAATTTTTAAAAAATTTTTTTTTTTTGATTAAAAAAATGGGGGGGTTTTTTTTAAAGTTCAAACCCCCCTTCCAGGTAAAACCCAAAAAAAAGGCCCAGGGCCTTTTTTGGGTTGGGGGCATTTCAAAAGGGCCCCTTAAATAAAATTTGGTTTTTAATTTTTTGGGAATTTTTCTTTGGTGCCGGAAGGGGAAAGTAAAAAAAAAAGAGTTTTAGAAAATTTTCCCCAAGGTAAAAAACCCAATTTGCCCAATTTTTTTCTTTTTTGGGGGGTAAAAAAAGGGTTTTTTTCTTGGGGAAAAAAAGGATAACCCGGAATTTTTGGGTTTTTAAAAAAAAATAATTTTGGGAAAAAAGGGGAGGGGTTTTTTAAAAAAAATTTTGTTTAATTTAATTTATATTTTGGTAAGAAAATTTTCCAATTCCCCAAAAATAAAAATTTTTCCCCAAATTAAAAAAAAAAAAACCCTAAAGGTTTTGAGGGGTTCCCAGATTTTTTAAAAGTTTTGCACTTAATTTAACATAAAAAAAAAAAACCTTTTTTTAAACATTTTAAAAACCAAAAAAAAAACCCCCCAAAAAGTTAAGAAGGACCCAAAAGTCCAAATTTCCCGCTTGGGGGGAAGGGGGGGGGGGGGGCCCCCTCCAAAAATTTTTCTCGGGAATTTGGGGGGAAGGCCTTTTGGGCCCAAAATTTGGGATGCCCCCCCTTGGGGGGACCCCCCTCCCCCCAAACCCCCTTCCTTCCCCGTTTTTTAAAAAAACCCCCCTTAAAAAAAAACGCGGACGGGCCCCCGCTGGGGGGAAAAGGGGGAGAAAAAAGGGGGTGGGAGGTTTTGGGGGTCCGGGAAAAAGGGTGAAAAAATTTTGGGGGAAAAAAAGGGGAAAAAAAAACCTTTTTAAAGGGGGGCTGGTACCCGTGAAAATTTCAAAAAAAATTTTTTTTTGTCTTTGGAACAAAAAGGGCCCCCCCCCAAAGAAAAGGGGCCCCAAAAATTTTGAAAAAATTTTTCCCCAAAACGGGCGGGTTTTCATTTTTAAAAAGGAGGGAACAAAAAAAAACCCAAAAAAAATTTTTTTAAAAAAGATAAATTTTTAAAAAAGGGGGATTTTTAAAAAAATTTTTAAAAACCCCGAGGGGGCCTAAAAAATCATGAAATTTAAAAAATCCCGGACCCAACATTTTTACAAAAAAAGCAATTTAATGGGGGGGAAAGTTTTTGAAAAAGGTGTTGGCCCCAAAAAAAAAAAAAAAACCCCCCATTTGAATTTTTCCCCGGTTGGGGAGGGGGGGGTTTTTGGGGTTAAGGATTTTAAATGGGGGGGAAAAGGGTCCCCCCCCCCGGGGGCCCCGGGGAAAAAAAAAAATAAAATCCCTATAGGAAAAAAGTTTTTTGAAATTGGGTTTTTTCCCAAAAAGGAAAACCCAAAAACCTTTTGGGGGAAAATCCCCTTTGGGGGGGGTGGAGGGGGGGGAAAAAAAAGGGGGGGTTTAAGGGGGGACGCGGGGAGGGGGGAAAAAAACCCCCCAAAAAAAAATTAAACCCTTTTCCCCCCCCCCCCCCCCAAACCCCCCCCCAAAAAAAAAACACCCCCCCACCCCCCCCTTT
>JAGTTL010002133.1:0-10413 GCA_036851935.1 Coregonus suidteri | reverse complement strand
GACTTTTCAAAAGTCTCGGGTTGGGACTCCATTAAGTTTTCGGGTTTGGGATTCGTTAAGTCCCCGGGTTGGGGACTCTCGTTTAAGTCTCTGGTGGGGGACTCTCATTAAGTCTATGGTTGGGACTCTCATAAGTCTCTGGTTGAGACCTTCTCATTAGTCTCTGGTTGGGACCTCTCAATCAAGCGCAGTCCACACAGGGTCTCATGGCATTCGCTGTTGCAAAATGGAGTGATAGCCTTCTCCTCTGCAAGCTCCTTTTTACCCTGTATACAACATCTCCCACTTGTACCACCCACAAAGCCCAACCGCCAGACCATCACATTGCCTAAACCATGATTGACAGTGGCAGCCAAGCACTCCTCCAGCATCTTTCATTGGGTCTGCGTCTCAACAAATGTATTCTTCTTGTGATCCGAAAACCTCAAACTTTTGATTACGTACTGTCAATGTAATACTTTTTTCCAATCTTCCTGGTTCCAGGGTCTGTGGTATTTTGCCCAGCGTAATCTTTATTTATTGGTCAGTCTGAGATCATGGCTTTCTTTTGCAACTCTGCCTTTAGAAGGTCAGCATCCCGGACTCACGTCTTCACTGTTGACGTCGAGACTGGTGTTTTCGTGGGTACTATTTAAATGAAGCTGCCAGTTGAGAACCTGTGAGTGCGCCGGTTTCTCACACTTAGCCACTAATGTATTTGATCTTATTGCTCAGTTGTGACACCGGCCTCCCAACTCCTCTTTCTATTTGGGTTTAGAAGCCAGTTTGCGCTGTTTTGTGAAGGGAAGTAGTACACAGCGGTGTACGAGATCTTCCGTTTCTTGGCAATTTCTCGCATGGGAATAGCCTTCAGTTCTCATGAAACACGAATAGACTGCACGAGTTTCAGAAGAAAGTTCTTTAGTTTTCTGGATCGTTTTTAAGCCTGATCTAATCGAACCCCACAATTGAACATGCATCCAGATCTCAGACTTATCTCAAGAAGGCCAGTTGTATTGCTTCTTTAAGTCAGCACAACAGTTTTCAGCTGTGCTAACATAATTGCAAAAAGGGTTTTAAAATGACAAACTTGAATTAGTAAACACAACGTGCCATTGGAACACAGGACTGATGGTTGACTGATAATGTGGCCACTCTGGTAAGCCTATGTAGATATTCCCATTTAAAAAAAATCCAGCATTTTCCAGCTACTCAATAGCCATTCACAACATTAACAATGTCGAAACTGTATTTCGATTCAATTTGACGTTATTTAAAATGTACAAAAAAAAAGATTTTTCTTTCGAAAACAAGGACATTTCTCAAGTTCCTCCAAACTTTGAACGGTGGTGTATGTTTTATTGTCTGCCTTCATTACATGAGTTGCTATGTCCTGTTAAGATCATTACCATGAATATAAATGTGATTTCTGTCATTCTGAGCACCGTGGGACGAAAGCACCGTGGGTCGAACGCGCCTAATGGGTTATGCAACCCAAATGCATTCGGCCCTTGGTCGGTTTTAAAGTTCTCAAATGGACGCGTAAAGTAATATCTCTCCTCCGGTCACTTTGTTCCGACGCCAACATCTTCCTAACAGAAAACCCTGGGTAGCAATTATTTAGCATTTAGCATTGTTAGCAATGAAATGGATTATATTATATTATACATTATTAAGGGTGTTGTAGGCATAGTACTGAGTGAGGATCAGTGCCATCACCCCCAACAACTGTTGTAGATCTCAATGTGATGTGAGATAGGAAGCTTGTTTGAAATGTAGTAAAGTAAAACATATAAGTATCTCCAACTGAATATTTGTAAAGAAATTAAACTCGGGACAAAACAGAGATTGCTGTTCTAGTCCTCCAAGAGAAACAAAGGAGATCTCTTATGTAAATCCTGACAAGTTGCATCTGGATGGTTGTAAAGTCGTCTCAAAATAAAACTGTGAACGGACCTCGGCGTTACTCTTGACCCTGATCTCCTCTTTTGGAAGAACATATCAAGACTGTTTCCAAAGGACAGCTTTTTTCAATCTACGGTAACATTGCAAAAATCATGAAATGTTCTGTCAAAAATGATGCCAGAGAAAAATTAATCCATGGCATTTGTTACTCTAGGGTAGGGAATACTGCGCAATGCTCAACTTTCGGGACTAAACCCGGATTAAAGCACTCAATAAAACTTCAGTTAGTGCTAAATACGGCTGCTAGAATCCTGACTAGAAACCAAGAAATTTGATCATATTACTCCAGTGCTAGCTTCCCTCCACTGGCTTCCTGTTAAGGCAAAGGGCTGATTTCAAGGTTTTACTGTTAAACTATAAAGCGTTACATGGGCGTGCTCCTACCTATCTTTCCAGAGTTGGGTCCTTGCCGTACATACACCATACGTACGCTACGGTCACAAGACGCAGGCCTCCTAATAGGTCCCAAGAAATTCTCATAGCAAACAGGCGGATGAGCAGGGGCTGTTATCCTATTAGATCTACCATTTGTATGGAACAGTCTGCCTACACCATGTGGAGAGACGGCAGAATCCGGTCTTAACCTTTAAGTCTTTACTGAAGGACTTATTCTTCAGTTGAGGTCATATGATTGAGTTGTTAGTCTGCGCCAGGGAGTGTGAAGAGGAACGAAAAGGCTTCTGGTAAGCAAACGAAACAGCCCTTGCTGTCTCTTGCCAGGCCGGTTCCCCTATTTCCATGGTTTTTTAGGGTTCTCTGCCTCTAACACTGTATACATGGGGCTTGAGTCACTGTCTGCTGGTGCTCTTTCATTGCCGTCCCTAGGAGGGAGTGCGTCACTTGAGTGGGTTGAGTTACTGACGTGATCTTCCTGTCTGGCGTTGGCGCGCCCCCTTGTGGTTTGTTGCTGTGGTGGAGACCTCTGTGGGCTTATACTCGGCATTGTCTCAGGATTGTACGTTTGGTGGTTGAGGATATCCTCTAGTGGTGCGGGGGCTGTGCTTTGAGCAGAGTGGGTGGGGTTATATCCTCCTGGTTTGGCCCTTGTCCGGGGTTTCATTCGGATGGGGCCACAGTGTCTCCGGAACCGCTCCTGTCTCAGCCCTAGTATTTATGCTGCAGTAGTTATGTGTCGGGGGGCTGGGTTTAGTTGGTTATACCTGGAGTACTTCTCCTGTCTTATCCCAGTGTCCTGTGTGAATTTAAGTATGCTCTCTCTAATTCGTCTCGTTCTCTCTGTCTCTCTGAGAACTGAGCCCATAGGACCATACGTCAGGACTTATCCGGGCATGCTGACACCTTGCTGTCCCCAGTCCGCCTGGCTTGCTGCTTATTCCAGTTTCAACTGTTCTGCCTGCGGTTACGAAACCCATACCTGTCCCAGACTGCGTGTTTTTCAACTCTTAATGATCGGCTATGAAAAGCCAACTGAGAGACCTGAGGCCCTAGGACCATAGTCGGGACTACCGGCCGTGGTTGACTCCTTGCTCTGTCCCCAGTCCGCCTGGCCCTTGCTGCTAAATTCCAGTTTCAACTGTTCTGCCTGCGGTTATGGAACCCCTACCTGTCCCAGACCTGCTGTTTTCAAAACTCTTAATGATCGGCTATGAAAAAAAAGCCAACTGAGATTTTATTCCTGATGATTATTTGACCATGGCTGGTCACTTATGAACATTGAACATCTTGGCAGGTTCTGTTAATCTCCCCACCCGGCACAGCCAGAAGAGGACTGGCCACCCATCATATAGCCTGGTCACCTCTCTAGGTTTCTTCCTAGGTTTTGGCCTTTATAGGTCCTGCGTGCAAGTTTTTCCTTAGCCACCGTGCTTCTACACCTGCATTACTAGCTGTTTGGGGTTTTAGGCTGGGTTTCTGTACAGCACTTCGAGATATTAGCTGATGTACGAAGGGGCTATATAAAAATAAAATTGATGATTGATGATTGAGAGGAATATGTGTAGAGTGGATGGGGGCAAAGGAGAGGGAACCCCACAGTAGTGTCTGTTAATGGAGAGGGAACCCACAGAAAGTTGTCTGTTATTGGAGAGGGAACCCACAGTAGTTGTCTGTTATTGGAGAGGGAACAACCCACAGTAGTGGTTCTGTTATTGGAGAGGGAACCCACAGTAGTGGTCTGTTATTGGAGAGGGAACCCACAGTAGTTTGTCTGTATTGGAGAGGGAACCCAAAGTAGTTGGTCTGTTATGGAGAGAGGGAACCCACAGTAGTTGTCTGTTATTGGAGAGGGAACCACAGTTAGTTGTTCGTTATTGGAGAGGGAACCCACAGTAGTTGTCTGTATTGGAGAGGGAACCCAACAGTAGTTGTCTGTTATTGGAGAGGGAACCCCACAGTCAGTAGTTGTTCTGTTATTGGAGAGGGAACCCCACAGTAGTCGTTCTGTTATTGGAGAGGGAACCACCCACAGTAGTCGTCTGTTATGGAGAGGGAACCCACAGTAGTCGTCTGCTATTGGAGAGGGAAACCCACAGTAGTTGTCTGTATTGGAGAGGGAACCCACAGTAGTTGTCTGTTATTGGAGAGGGAACCCACAGTAGTTGTCTGTTATTGGAGAGGGAACCCACAGTAGTTGTCTGTTATTGGAGAGGGAACCCACAGTAGTTGTCTGTTATTGGAGAGGGAACCCATAGTAGTTGTCTGTTATTGGAGAGGGAAACCCACAGTAGTTGATCTGTTATTGGAGAGGGAAACCCCAAGGAGTTGTCTGTTATTGGAGAGGGAAACCACACAGTAGTGTCTGTTATTGGAGAGGGAACCCACAGTAGTTGTTCTGTATTGGAGAGGGAACCCACAGTAGTTGCTGTTATTGGAGAGGGAACCCACAGTAGCTGTCTGTTATTGGAGAGGGAACCCACAGTAGTTGTCTGTTATTGGAGAGGGAACCCACAGTAGATGTATGTTATTGGAGAGGGAACCCACAGTAGTTATTGGAGAGGGAACCCACAGTAGTTGTCTGTTATTGGAGAGGGAACCCACAGTAGTTGTCTCTGTTATTGGAGAGGGAACCCACAGTAGTTGTCTGTTATTGGAGAGGGAACCCACAGTAGTTTAGTTGTTATTTGGAGAGGGAACCCCACAGTAGTTGTCTGTTATGGAGAGGGAACCCACAGTAGTTGTCTGTTATTGGAGAGGGAACCCACAGTAGTGTCTGTTATTGGAGATGGAACCCACAGTAGTTGCCTGTTATTGGAGAGGGAACCCACAGTAGCTGTCTGTTATTGGAGAGGGAACCCACAGTAGTTGTCTGTTATTGGAGAGGGAACCCACAGTAGATGTAATGTTAATTGGAGAGGGAACCCACAGTAGGTATTGGAGAGGGAACCCACAGTAGTTGTCTGTTATGGAGAGGGAAACCCACAGTAGTTGTCTGTTATTGGAGAGGGAACCCACAGTAGTTGTCTGTTATTGGAGAGGGAACCCACAGTAGTTAGTTGTCTGTTATTGGAGAGGGAACCCACAGTAGTTGTCTGTTATTGGAGAGGGAACCCACAGTAGTTGTCTGTTATTGGAGAGGGAACCCACAGTAGTTGTCTGTTATTGGAGAGGGAACCCACAGTAGTTGTCTGTTATTGGAGAGGGAACCCACAGTAGTTATTGGAGAGGGAACCCACAGTAGTTATTGGAGAGGGAACCCACAGTAGTGGTCTGTTATTGGAGAGGGAACCCACAGTTGTTATTGGAGAGGGAACCCACAGTAGTTGTCTGTTATTGGAGAGGGAACCCACAGTAGTGGTCTGTAGATCTCTAGGACATGTGGATAGGAAGACACAACTTATTATTATTACTGGAAAATATTCATTTAAAATCCGGGAACTTTAAAACTTACTCCAGGTCAGCAGGGTGGATGTTGCTATGGTGACCAGTAGGTTACAGTAGGACACGTGACATACCGACAACTAGAAAAAACACTATAGGAGATGGCTTTGCAAATTCATGACATGATGTAGTAGCATAGCATCTCTCTCCATGAATTGACGAGCGAACTCCAAATATCCAAAGTGAAAAAACACATTTTAAGGCGGTACTTACTGGTGTTAATCAGATCTCCTATCTCCTCCTCTTCATCTTTCAACGTGACAGTAATCTCTCCCTCCTTCTTCACTCCAAAACCTGCATCCTCCTCTATCTCTTCCTCCTCTTCTTTCACTGTAACATCCTCCTCCTCTTTCACTCTGAACGCGTCTTCCTCTTCTTTCACGTAACATCCTCCTCTCTTTCACTCTGAACGCGTCTTCCTCTTCTTTCACTGTAACGTCTTTCTCTTCTTCTTTCACGGTAACAGCTTCACCCTCTTACTTGTTTTTGTATTTGTAACATCCTCCTCTTCCTCCTCCTCTTTCACTAGAGCTTCTTTCTCCGTCCAGCAGACCTCCTCTTCTTTAGCAGGAGGAGAGTAGCTTAGTGAGCTCATGGTCGGGGATGTTAGCTAGCTAGGCTAGTGCTAACTTAACAAGCCAGCTAGCTGACTAATAACAACTTAATATTAAATTAAATAGGTTAACAAGTAGATACGACCGAAGTGTTTTTAAAACACAGTAGCTAATATACACCGAAAGCGTCTAGTGCTTGAATCTTTCGGCTGTTGGCTAACCAGCTACGGAGGTGGTTGACTGTTGCCTCCCGTCCACTAGATTATACGTCACGCTTTCAGCATCGCCTGAAAGACACACATCGCCATCTGCTGACTGGAGTGGGTAACGCAGTTGAGGGAAATATTTTATTTTCAACGTTTATTTTAAATGTATATAATGAAATAATACTATTATATTGAGACGTACAAAGACAGTGATGTGTTGATTGATTAGTGCAGATTTTTAACGAGTTCAAATTAAAAAAATTATACTACAGCACATCTGCATTTAAGGCAGTTTCATTAAGTCTAACAAAATCAATATCTAAATAAGTGGTATACTATCTAAAGTGCTGCTCAAAACATAGTGTAACAATACAATAAAGTAGATGTATGTAATGAACATAGACTAGGTCTATACTGCTCCTACATGGTGTAACAATACATAAAGTAGATGTATATAATGAACAGACTAGGTCTATACTGCTCCTACATGGTGTAACAATACATCATATAGATGTATATAATGAACAGACTAGGTCTATACTGCTCCTACATGGTGTAACAATACATCATATAGATGTATATAATGAACAGACTAGGTCTATACTGCTCCTACATGGTGTAACAATACATACAAGACTAGTGATAGGCTAATTTATGAAGCCAGCTACCGTTACCTGACTAAACTTAAATATGACATTAAATGCGGAAACTAGTTATAAGACATTAGTATGTTAAAAATTCAGAGGCAAATATACACTGAAACAGTCTGATCAGCTTGAACGTTTCGACCATGTTGGCTAGCAAACTCTCGAGGTGGCTGACTCGTCGTTGTTGAAGAAACGTTCCGTCCACTAGATTATACGTCACACTAGAAGCATCGCCTGAAAGACGCACATCGCCATCTACTGACTGGAGTGGGTATCGCAGTTGAGAGAAACGTTTATTTTATTTCCAGACAAAAAGTGATATTTTTTTCATTAAATAATAATAGTATTTTCAAACTAGTGCAGATTCGTAATAAGTATGAATTTAAAACCTACTTCTTTCCACATCTTACCAACCCAACAGATGTCTCTACTACAGTCAATACTAACCAATGTGGTGGGTCTTTCCACATCCTACCAACCCAACAGATGGATGGGCACCACAAACTCTGGATCCAGGGCGGTGACCCCAGGGATGAAGTCACCAGAAAACTCTGGATCCAGGGCGGTGACCCCAGGGATGAAGTCACCACAAACTCTGGATCCAGGGCGGTGACCCCAGGGATGAAGGTACCACAAACTCTGGATCCAGGGCGGTGACCCCCAGGGATGAAGTCACCACAAACTCTGGATCCAGGGCTGGTGGACCCCAGGGATGAAGTCACCACAAAACTCTGGATCCAGGGCGGTGACCCCAGGGATGAAGGCACCACAAACTCTGGATCCAGGGCGGTGACCCCAGGGATGAAGGCACCACAAACTCTGGATCCAGGGCAGTGACCCCAGGGACGAAGTCACCAGAAAACTCTGGATCCAGGGCGGTGACCCCAGGGACGAAGTCACCAGAAAACTCTGGATCCAGGGCGGTGACCCCAGGGATGAAGGTACCAGAAAACTCTGGATCCAGGGCGGTGACCCCAGGGATGAAGGTACCACAAACTCTGGATCCAGGGCGGTGACCCCAGGGATGAAGGTACCAGAAACTCTGGATCCAGGGCGGTGACCCCAGGGATGAAGGCACCACAAACTCTGGATCCAGGGCGGTGACCCCAGGGATGAAGTCACCACAAACTCTGGATCCAGGGCGGTGACCCCAGGGATGAAGTCACCAGAAAACTCTGGATCCAGGGCGGTGACCCCAGGGATGAAGGTACCAGAAACTCTGGATCCAGGGTGGTGACCCCAGGGATGAAGGTACCAGAAACTCTGGATCCAGGGCGGTGACCCCAGGGATGAAGGTACCAGAAACTCTGGATCCAGGGCGGTGACCCCAGGGATGAAGGTACCAGAAACTCTGGATCCAGGGCGGTGAGGCTGTTTGAAGCCTGTGTCAGGTCCGGGCTTCCCATCGCCAAGGACAGTAGGGAGGCTATATATACAGGGGGGTACCGGTGCAGTAATGTTATTGGTAACAACATGTGTTTAGCAGATGTTATAGCGGGTGATAACAGTAGGGAGGCTATATATATACAGGGGGGTACCGGTACAGTAATGTTATTGGTAACAACATGTGTTTAGCAGATGTTATAGTTGGTGATAACAGTAGGGAGGCTATATATACAGGGGGGTACCGGTGCAGTAATGTTATTGCGGGTGCAGTGAAATGCTTGTGCTTCTAGCTCCGACAGTGCAGTAATAGCTAACAAGTCATATCTAACCATTTCACAACATATACCCAATACACACAAAACTAGTAAGGAATGGAATTAACAATATATACATATATGGACAAGCAATGACAGAGCAGCATGGACTAAGATACAGTAGAATATTATAGAATAGAGTATATACATATGAGATGAGTAATGCAAGATATGTAAACATTATTAAAGTGACTAAGATACCGTACAATAGTATAGAATACAGTATATACATATGAGATGAGTAATGCAAGATATGTAAACATTATTAAAGTGGCTAGTGTTCCATTTCTTAAAGTGGCCAGTGATTTATAGTCGCTGTCTATAGGCAGCAGCCTCTAATGTGCCAGTGAAGGCTGTTTAACAGTCTGATGGCCTTGAGATAGAAGCTGTTTTTCAGTCTCTCGGTCCCAGCTTTCATGCACCTGTACTGACCTGGCCTTCTGGATGATAGCGGGGTGAACAGGCAGTGGCTCGGGTGGTTGTTGTCCTTGATGATCTTTTTGGCCTTCCTGTGACATCGGGTGCTGTAGGTGTCCTGGAGGGCTGGTAGTTTGCCCCCGGTGCAGGAGCCTTCACCTCCTCCCTGTAGATTGTCTCGTCATTGTTGGTAATCAAGACTACTACTGTTGTGTGGTCTGCAAACTTGATGATTGATGACGCAGTCATGGGTGAACAGGGAGTACAGGAGGGAGCTGATGAGCATGCACCCTTGTGGGGCCACCTGTGTCCGGGCTCTGGCTGGGCCACTCAAGGTTATTCAGAGACATGTCCTGAAGCCACTCCTGCGTTGTCTTGGCTGTGTGCTTAGGGTCGTTGTCCTGTTGGAAGGTGAACCTTCGACCGAGTCTGAGTTCCTGAGCACTCTGGAGCAGGTTTCATCAAGGATCTCTCTGTACTTTGCTCTGTTCATCTTTCCCTCGATCCTGACTAGTCTCCCAGTCCCTGCCGCTGAAAAACATCCACACAGCATGATGCTGCCACCACCATGCTTCACTTGTAGGGATGGTGCCGGTTTCCTCCAGACGTGAGGCTTGGCATTCATGGTCTGAGAGTCCTTAGGTGCCTTTTGGCAAACTCCAAGTGGGCGGAGGAGTGTCTTTTACTGAGGAGTGGCTTCCGTCTGGCCACTCTACCATAAAGGCCTGATTGGTGGAGTGCTGCAGAGATGGGAGAACCTTCCAGAAGGACAACCAACTCCACAGAGTTTGGCCTGGAAAAAGTCTCTAAGAAGAGTATTGGTGGTTCCAAACACTCTCTATAACTTTATACAGTGTCTTCAGAAAGTATTCATACCCATTGACTTATTCCACATTTTGCTGTGTCACAGCCTGAATTCAAAATGGATTGAAAAAATAATAATATTCACCCATCTACACACAAGGACAAAGTGAAAACATGTTTTTAGACATTTTTGCAAATGTATTTTGAAAATGAAATCCAGAAAATATCTCATTTAACATAAGTATTCACACCGCTGAGTCAATATATGGTAGAAATCACCTTGGCAGAGATTACAGCTGTGAGG
>JAGTTL010002132.1:0-10422 GCA_036851935.1 Coregonus suidteri | reverse complement strand
CGATGTTCCTTCGCTTTACTCACGTGCATGGCAATTATCATCATCTATTCAGCTGGTGTTGCTGACGTTTTGTGTTTTTGGAGGGAAAATCTCGCTTTGAGAAAATTATAAGAATTTCTATCAACAATTACCTCATGGGTGGGGTAGAGATTGAGCTCCCTTTATCAACATGGTAGCATTGATTGGCTCTTTCCTCTAAGAGGAGGAAACAGGAAGTCCATGATTTTCCTGCCCCATGCTGTGGTACACTGTAATGAAGCTGTTGCCAGATAGCCATGGCCCTGTCCCAGAAACAACAGCTAGACCCTATACTCACCTAGACCACTAGATCTAAAAGAATTGGATAAATGTAAACAATATGGCAAAAATCTTCACCTAGCCTATCAGAAGACAAGATGGAGCTATTACCAAATATGGTGGATAAATGAAGATGTCCCAATGAGGAGGGCCGTTTTCCCATTGAAAACAATGGTCAGTTTTCCGGTCTGCTTCAATGGTTCTCTCATAGTCACCAACGCATTAGCAACTGGGTCTGGCCTGCTTAGTTCATTGATTGGTATATGAACCAAAAAATGAGGGAGGGGGATGTCTCACTTCCTCTTCCGTCTCTGCTATTACCATTACCTATCCAATGATTTTTCAGACCTACAGGAAGTGCCTATGGAAATTCTAAATAAGCTGCTGTTTCTGGACATGGCCCATCTCTTCCTACTATAGGTTGTTCTGTCAAAAACCTTCCTCCAGGAAGTAACTTGTGTTCCCACCATGTTATTCTCACAAACTATGGCCTAGTCGTGTTGTAGCATCAACAGCTAGCTGATAGAATGGGGGTGCTAAATAGGCTCTGGCATGTAAGTCAATACATGTCTGTTTTCATTTCAGTTGCATTGTAATTATCTGACAGTCAGGCACCATAATTACAATTACAAGATTGAGTTACCGTTATAATTAGCCAATGGGATCGCGTCTACCCCTTGGCGGTAAAGGCACAATCTGGTATATTGTGAAGATTTCCTGCAATGGTTATCTCAATTAATGATACGAACCAAGTGGCTTGGCTGCCGTTGGACTGCCTACTTAACAGACTCAGGATTGTGGCTTTAAAGCGAGATTTATGGTCAAGATTTCTTAGTTCCTCAACGCTAACATAGCAGAAGGTATTTTGATCATTATCGTACATATACTACAATGGAAAAACTCATAAGGCACCTATTGGTGGAGTAATTGATTGTGATTCAAAGCAGACAGCTGCCATTTAAAGAGAATTCCAAATGGGGAGTCTTCTCATTCGCATCAAAGAGTTCATCAAGGACATACCTTTTAGTTCAAGGACTGTTGTTCAAAAATGTTTTAGTTTTTTTTTATGAATTATTTGTGAAGAAAATTGCTATCTTTAAGCTTTTCACAAACAAAAGTGATTAACATAAAAATATGTAGAGATAGAAACAAAAGTTGAACTGAAAAAACAAAAGGTGAAACAGCTAAATCCCTGCAGAACTCCCAGTTTGCAGACTGGCTCCTCCAACCAGAAAGCAGATTTACTGGATGGGCAACCAGCAACAGCCACAAACTGAACACTCTCCCATGACAGCAGACTGGCTCCTCCAACCAGGAAAGCAGATTACTGGATGGGCAACCAGCAACAGCCACAAACTGAACACACTCCCATGACAGCAGACTGGCTCCTCCAACCAGAAAGCAGATTACTGGATGGGCAACCAGCAACAGCCACAAACTGAACACTCCCATGTCACTATCAGAACCCTCCCATTCCATACTTCCCTAAACGGATCAATGCACCAGCCATATAGCCCAGGGGCTGTAGAAATTGCCTTCCTAAAGATGTATTTTCTAAAGCTGCCACTCCAAACCTTGTATGTGTTGTTTTGTGTATACATTGCATATTTTAACATCGTATATCTTTCAAGTGTTTTGCTAGTTTAAGATTTTACTATTTGATAATTATTTATGATTGATGTTATGATTGTAAATTGGTCTATGCCTGCGAGAAACCAACAAAACTACTATCGTATCTGAAGATTATGCCTTTGTTAAATGTTTTTCATGAAGAAATGGAATGTTGGTTTTGTTTAGTAGCAAGAGGGAATGTTTTGGGTGTAACGCCACATCCAGCAGACCGGAAAGTGTCTTGGAGACTGGGGATTGGTCAGAAGAGGTCAGTTTCATTGTTTATAAATAACGGGGGTTAGGCGAGGAAGACGGCAGAACGGCCACTATAGCAATTGGAGTAGCCGTTCTCCGGACACCGCGGGTCTGTATTTATGCTGTAAACCTCGTGATTTTAATAAAGCCTCTCACACGATGCAGCATAACGGACTCTGTGTTGACAGCAATAATTGCCACCACTCATCAGATACGACATAATGGCGCCCAACGTGGGGGCTGGGTTTGCGTCTCTTCCTTGTTTCAGTCAACCGCCAGGCTAACCTGCTCTGAAGCATGGCCGAAAGGGTGAGTTTTTCTTACCGCTTCGGAGTTTGTTAGATTGGATACGACTTGTGTACACTGGAGAGATGTACCATTTCGACCTTGCCTCGGGTGGGCGTTGTTGCTGGTCGACTAGAGTCTGCTAAAATGTTATTCCATTGAAACTGCAGATAATTGGAATGTAGAGCATTAAACGGTATGGATTTAAGTATTGAAAAGTGTATATTCCATTGGTAACGGGTGACAATGGTTGGTAAATTCCGATATGCGCATTCTTTAGGGCACCGTGAATCTGGAAAGACCCCCAGCGGGGGCGACTCGCAGGAGTGGGCCACAAATCCGGGGCGAAGTATTAGATTTTGTCAGGTTGGTTCTGGGAACCATAAGCTGGACGGATTATATGCATGTTATATACTCATCGTATGGTTGACGAACTATAATGCATGGGGTAACCTCTCTATGATTATCCAGAACTTACGGCAGCATAAAGTTAGACGGAGATATTACTGATAGACAATGATTGGGGCCACGGTGCAGGTTACTTAGGGCTGGGTAATAGGCCGCAGTTAGCTAGAGGCTAATGCTAATGTCAAGGCTAAAGGGAGTGTGTTTCATGCTACATTGTACATCGTGGCTAAGGCTAAGGCTAATTGTGTTGTGTGCTACATGCTAACGTATCCTTAGAGATTCCATTGCGATGGATTAAAGTCTCTTAAATTTGTCTCTGTGTGTAAGTCAGGTTATATGTTTTGTGAGCGCTGTTAAATGTTTTGTTTGACTAGGAGGGAGGTAGAAAATCGCCCGTCCACGGTGAAGTTGTATTTTTGAATCGATGGGCGCATGCGTTTAATTTTGCGACACTACACTACAGAAAGGGGGAGTTTATGGCACGAGATTGGGACACGTTTTGGTTTACGGCAACTAAAACTACGACATGAGGTCGCGACTGGGCCTACAAAACAAAATGGTGGCGTAAGGTCAATAGGTTTTTTGGTTTTCCTTTCAGGGGTGAGATAGCTACAAGGAAAGCAAGGTGGACACGAATCTTTTAAAAATCGTTAAAGTAACTGTTATTCGAAACGTGAAACTATTTGTTGAGATGTAGTAAATGTATAAATTTAAATATAGGTTGACGAAGTATAATGCATTAAAATAAAATTAAAAATGTTTTTTGAGCGATCTATTTTAGTCTGAGTTTAGTCTTAGAGTGAATAATGTAGAACGAACGAATATTGAATGGTTGGAAAATACTCAGTGATTGCATTAACTGCTGAAATCTTGTGTGTTTCTATGTTTTTGTGAAATATGAGAGGAACATGGAACGAGAGGAGAGAGAGAGAAGGGGCTAACGTGTGCGTCACGTGACAAGTGTGTGACGAGGCAGACGAGAGGATCAGATCAGGCTAGTACACAAAATCATCCTAACAAGATATGGTGATGTTATGACAATTTCACATAGGCTTGGCAAAGTACTATTTTTCATTAAAAATTGCATTTTTGGATGCTCTGGTGTATCACTGGGGTTTGATGGGAATTGTAGTATTGAAGGGTTAGAGGCTTTGTTTTTGGGGGATTGCTTTTGAAGTTGACTAACTTCATTTACTTGCATTTGATGGTTGTGGTAAGATAGCCAACACTAATGGGTACATAGGATATAGGAATAAAATTGGTTTTTAATTATTCGTGATTTGTTATTTGGATTTATTTGGAGTTGTTAGGGTTATATTAATAATTTAAGGGGGTAAGCCTTAGGCTATACAGTCTAAAATAAGCTAATTTAGAAAAACTAATGGCAGATGTTAGTACACCTTTCTCACATACGGATTCAGAAGAAAGACACCCACCTTATGAGAAGGAAGCTTTCAGTGATCATCCAGCAGGGTGATTATGGCATCAGAGATGAAGACGAATACAAGCAGAAACGACGATGAAGATGGATCAAAACTCCAGAAGGAAGGAAAACCGAGATGTCTGGGAACTTAAAGAAGATGAGGATGATGAAGATGAGAGTGATTGAGAGAGGTCATGCATGGGTGGATATGACTCTGTGATCAGAAGGAAGTTGGCAAGAGAGAAACGAAGAAGAAGGATACACGAGATTTGATCTCTGATGAAAGTTGAACGAAGAAGGAGACAAGAGATTCGAGTTCTGATGAAGAAAGCGATGAAGATTTGGAGATTAAAGGTGTTTTATGTTCAAGAGGATTTTATCCTACAATGACTAGCAAAGAAGAAATAGAGATATAGACCGATGCTTATCATGCCTGGATAAAGCAAATAGTTTAGAAGTAACACAGCTGAAGATACAGAAGAGACAAGGAGAAAACCTGGGGAGAACATTTTTTAATCCCCAAGAACAGGAGAAAATAAACAGAGGAAGATAAAGGAGCAAGTGAAGATCACCTGTTAGTACCTAGGAGATCCGGAAGGGGGGTGCATTGCTGAGAGCATCGATTAGAGAAGAAGACAAAATAGCTAACAGTTGAAACAACTGACCATTAGAAGGGATAGTGAATAGGGGAAAACTTATCTGGGTTCAGCCTAAAGAGGTTAAACATCTACAAAGTTAAAAAGGGGTGACTGTTGTATTCTGGGGTACATTCTTACACTAAGAGGTTTCAGGCTAGGCTAAAAGGGGTTTTAGACGTTTGCCAAGTCTGTGTGTAATGAGTCAGAAGCAGGTGGGGAACTTTCCCAATCACATATTCCAAAAATTTGGTGGTAAGAGATTTTGTCAATAAATCAGGGGAAAAGGTTTTAAATGTTATGAGAGAAAAGATTAGATTAAAATAAGTTAGGGGTAGGCTAGGTTGAAGGGACTCTAAGACAGTAAGCCAAGTTTCAAAGTTAGTAGTAAGAGAGAGAACAATGGTGAAGGACACTGTAGAGTAGGAAGATCAAGGTAATTATAGGGGTATTTTGTGTAATCAAAAGTTTGAAAGTCAGGGATTTAGAGATAGGACTGAGATTTGGGGAAAAAGTGACACTAGTGGTGATAGATGGAAGTACAAGTAAAGAGTTCAAAGTCTTAGGGGAAAACTGGGGAAAACTAGGAGTAAATAAGGACATTAACACTTCAGTCTATTAGAACACAACAGGGAGAAGCAATTTAACTCTTTCAACATGGATAGTTATTAAAATGCCATAAATATATCGCATTTGTTTATAAGGGAACCAATACAGCACCAATTATAGGGGGAAAATACTTATTAGGGGTTAGGATGGGGACGTTCCTCCCCCCATATGGAGAGATAATTATGGAGAATAAGTATTGTTATCAGGACCAGGAGTAAAAGGAGGTATAGTTTAGAAGAGGGTTAGGAGTGACTGTTCACTTATGTTGCGTAATGTTACAGAGAAAGGTCAGGGAGAATATGTGTACTTATCTAGTGCAAGCATTAGAATTTGTTCCGGTTAAGAATTATTGGTTAAAGGGCTATGTAATTCATAAAGTAACGCTTATAATGGAAGAGTTGAGGTCTGTTGTAGCCTCCACAGTCATTGAGGGAGTTCAGGAGGAGTAGAACTGAATGGACAGGAGTCACTCCAACAGTAGATAATACACCGAGGATAATGGGAACCTTTGCTCTAGAAGTAATTAGGGTTGATACAGCAACTAAATCAACTACTTTAATGGTAACTTTGGAAGGGATTAATGATACGATGTAGGGAGTATGGCATCGACAACAAACTGTTTCTGAAATTAAAGGGGGTTAGCAAGAAGGACTCAGGGGTTTATGTTACGGATGGAGAGTGCTGTCAATGATAGTACGAATAGGGTTAAAATAGGAGAACAGAGAGTAGTAGAGAGAATATAGATTCATCATGGAGATACAGGATGAGGTCTTTGATTTTAATGACAGGACAAGGAGAGGTATCTGATCAGTACCGCTCGTTCTTCTGTTGTGGAAGTTAGAGATATATTAACTCATTCTGTAAGATCAGTGAGGAATCTTGAAGGTCCGTGTCTGTTGAGAATTCCAGCACACCAAACGTGTTAGACGGTCGCGCGGCCTCTATCAGGTATGGGTCAGTCTTATGATTTATCATGACTGTGGTATTGGCAACAGTCATTGACAGATAAAATAATGTCGTTGTCAGAACAGTGGTTTAAGCCTAGGTTTAAGTAGTGTTCTTGGGTAAAGAATTACCCTATGGGAATTGTTAAATGGGAAAGGAAAATCCAGGTAACAACGGAACCCATGAAGTATTCAGGTGAAAACATTGAGGGATAAAAGTTGTTTAATAAAACATATGAGGTAAGGGGTATGTTTATGGGAAGATCAACGAATGTGATGTTATATGATAACTTGGGATAAAGCATGAACATAAGGTTAGAGATGACAAATATGATGTAATTTTTGTGGACCAGGTAGTAGAACAGCAGGACTTTGATGGTTAAAAGATTAGCTTTTGCCTATGACTATGGGGAATTTTAGAGATATTTAGAGGGGGTTTGTGAGGATAAAGTATATTTATTCTTACATTATGAATGGGACAGGATTTGGTTACATGTCAACGTTGAAGCTTCCATATGAGGCTTTTACTATTAAAAAGAGGAGTAGCACCGAAACACAGATCAATTTGAAACTAGAGTTCAAAATAGGATGAAAAGGGACATGTCATAGGCTTCAAGCCTATCATTGAAGGATGAATCTAAGGGAGAAGGGGGGACTTTATTCATGGTATGGTGTAACATTTGGGAAGATCATATTGATGAATATTAGTTATCCTTTGAGTCCAGATAGTTTAGATAAGATCATTGGGGTTATATATGCTTATAAGGGATGTGTTTGGGAGATCTGAAAGGATTTGGTTGCAAGATCAATTAGGCCCAGTAGGGGCAGTGATGGGTCAGATTTTAGTTTCAGCTTTGATAACACTGTGTGATGTTTGTAATTGGTTACTGATCTTTGAGAAAGCTATGATATTGAGATAGGTTGGAGAATGATGCCTGGAGACAACACTCAGATGCCGGTGTTGACTGTTTCCTGATCTGGAGGAAGATGGATGGACTACTGATGGATAAATATCCTTTTTTTATGAGTTGATTATTTTTTTCAAAAAAAAAAAATCAATATTGGGGTGATGTTGGTATGATTTATGAATCAAAGGGGGGAATAGGTTTATGTGATTCATACATCATTTATATATCATTTTTTTATGAAATTGAGGTTTAATTTTATTTGAAAGTGTTTGTTTTGCAAAAGATACTGTTTGGTCGTTTCTTTTCTTTTCATTCCAGACGCATTTGGGGGAAACATGTGGAGATTGGAATATTCAAAACAAAGACAATATGAAGGGACAATATGACTGGAGGAGATGAAACAAGGAGGGTGTGGCTGATTTCATCATCAACAATCCATTCATCCAAGTCAAGACTACAGGGAGATGAAGTGTAGTGGACTACATTCCAGTGTCTGCAATGAAATATAGACATGTGTAATACATAATTGTGTAATAGCCTCAGGGATTAATTTTGTAGAATGATGTTTGATGTTATTGAATACATGGGAGGATCTTAGATGTTTTTGTTTATTTCGTGAATGTTTAGGGACAGAGAGGCTAGGAAGGGAGAGTTTCATTGTACGGTCCTATGGGTTGACCAGACCGTACAATGGATGTTTATGGATAGGATTTTGTTTGCAGGGGCTTACATGTGTATTTAGTTGCATCAATACTTTCAAATGCATTTACATGAGTTATGAGGTTATCTGGAGTACCGACGGTGGTTGCCTGGGGCAGAGGGACCGTGAGGAGAATTTTACTGTCTTGATTGATATGGATGGATGGCTGTTCAGACAGTTTTTCGCTCTTACACTCCATAGAGATTTCTTCATATGTCATAGTAATGTATTCACACTTCATAAACAGGTATTTCATAGAAAGGTATTTACACTCTAGAGGAGAATGTGTTTGGTTTAATGTTAAAGATACTCAATAAGATAAATGGTTAATAGTCATAATCCTATTCTGTTTGTTTTCGAGACGTTTATTTCGTCTCGAAGGGGGGAATATCGTATCTGAAGATTATGCCTTTGTTAAATGTTTTTCATGAAGAAATGGAATGTTGGTTGTGTTAGTAGCAAGAGGGAATGTTTTGGGTGTAACGCCACATCCAGCAGACCGGAAGTGTCTTGGAGACTGGGGATTGGTCAGAAGAGGTCAGTTTCATTGTTTATAAATAAGGGGGTTAGGCGAGGAAGACGGCAGAAACGGCCATAGCAATTGGAGTAGCCGTTCTCCGGGACACCGCGGGTCTGTATTTATGCTGTAAACCTCGTGATTTTAATAAAAGCCTCTCACACGATGCAGCATAACGGACTCTGTGTTGACAGCAATAATTGCCACCACTCATCAGATACGACACTACTACAGTTAGAAATAATCTTCTTACTGAGGCCTTAGTTTTATGATGACTTATTTTGGCGTAATGTATTGAGTCATTGTTAGTAGACTTCTGTTTCATCATCAGGAACTTTTAGTTTGGTGTGTCTATAGCCATCGCCTCCTAAATACTAACCCAAATAACTCCAATCCCCATAAGGCATTGCTGATTGGGTGCGCGGCTTTAAAATCAGGAAGACTCGATACAGGTGTGATAGCCACGCAACCAGAGATGGGGAAGATTTCAATTGCATAACAATTGCATACTACTTTCCTTGTCGTCTTCTCAAAACCAATTTGATGAGAAAGCCATAGGTCCCGCCCCTCTGACCTTCTCCTCCAATGGGTTTTGAGAAGGAGATGAGGAGAAAGGACGCGAGGAGTATGCAATTGAGATCGTCCCATGGACATGCAGCCAAGATAGAGCTGTTAAATTGTGTTTGCCTTATGAATAGTGATGGGAAACTGAGGCTTTCTGAAGCCTTTGGGGCTTTCACCAAATTTGGCCGAAAAAAATGTTAATTACTCTGAGCTTTTAACACAAGTGCAACATTAGTGACATCTGCTACTGGTCAGCAATAAAAAGCAGCGTTTGAATATTGATTTCCACAATAGTCATAAAAATGCTACATGAAAAAAAAATCCTAACTACATTTGTCTGTGTTTTGAAAGCAAATTGGGAATCCAAGAAATCTCCAGAAGCACTGTGAAAGCAGTGGGATCTCACATTTTTCAAACCCACGGTTTGAAAAACCAAGTGATCAAATGAAGTTTTGCGCATCATTGATCACGTGATAATGTTACTTTGAAACGAGCAGCATCGGTACATTGTGTCAGATAAGTATTGCTTTGAAAAACTGCATCGGAGTATCGGAGCTCCGGTATTAATCGTCCCATCACTACTTATGTGTATTGCTATTTACCAATACCCCTTTATTTCAGTTATTTACGTCTCTAGTTCTTGTCTTCTCCCTTTGTCTCTCTGAGTGTTCCTTCCTGTTTTTGTGCCCTGGGTTTCCTTCCTGTTCATTAGTGATGCTACATTTGATACCGGAGCTCTGAGGCATGCATCGAAAAATCGCTAAGCAGCTAACTCCTTGATCACACCAACAGCGTTATTGCCACAAAATGGAACGCAGCATCATCTGGATATGTGTGCATCACAAGCTCAACATTCACCTTCTGCTACCATTTCTGTCAAGCCGTCTACGCATACAGTTTGACGAATACTTGCGATAAATCCAAAATAATCTGCCACACCAGAACGCACTGCAACTGCCTCTGCAACGCAATGCGCAAGGCAAACACAGCGTTCCATTGAAATGAATGTACTTTCTGGTGTACCAAAACGCAACGACGCGGTCGGTGTGATCGAGGTGTGTAACTTCAAAGTAGTGTGCCAATGCGTGTATCACTTTATCACAAGTACGTCATCAATTACCTCTGAAGCTTCATATTGTTTGTGCTTTTTCAAAACCGTGTGCTGCAAAGCTCGAGATCACACTGATTCCGCTGTGGTTGCCAGTGCGTTCTTATATTCAAAAGCTGCTTTCAAACACCGACATCTACGGACACCCGTACTTAAGA
>JAGTTL010002131.1:0-10428 GCA_036851935.1 Coregonus suidteri | reverse complement strand
TTGCCAACCAGATGTAAGGACGAGATAAATGTACAAGTCCTAACGCAATCGAGTAAACCCCCACCTCTTCCCCTTCCTAATCTGAACCTTTGAATCCTTGGTCCATCGACCTTTGGTGTAAAACTTTAAACTATTCATATAAATGACTGCCCCTTGTGCTCATAGTACCATCTCTTCTTTCTTCTGCCACACACTCTATCAAATGTCTCTGATCTTACATTTGGCGCTCACAACTCACTACCCAGTGGAACATTTAAGAGAAATAAATATATCTCTTACATAGCTCTTTTTAGCTAACTGTCTCTAACACATTTCCTTCCTTTTCCCACACCCATAATGTGCTTGACGCCAGCAGAATCTCACTATTACACCCATTTTCTAAATCTTCCAGTAATAACATTAATACCGTCCAATAGCAGGTCACTCCTTATTAGATTTACCAGATGATGAACTATTCAATACAGAAAGAATCGGAGACTACTATAATTCTAACAGTTTGTACGTCTCCACCCATTGGAGGGCAACTATTATCGCCAACAGTTCAACTGAGTATACTGACAGTTCATCTGTTATTCTTCTACATATCTGCCACATCAAATTCAGGAACGTAAACCCGCCTGCTCCTGTGAGCCCACTCCCACTATCTGGTCCTTGGATCCAGATCCTCCTGTGGAAAAGCAGTAAAAAAGTATAAATCTTCTACCATTGTATTGTCAACCAGTTTCACTATATCCTGGGACTTCTGACCAATCTTTCCTTTTTCTCTACAAAGGTTAGATTCAACAACAGGGGTCTGGTAGTACCATGGGAGGAACCATGAGGACCCTAGATCACCACAGAAGGGCCACCTCCAACTCCCTCAAAGACCACTCTCATCATCAAGCTTTCCCAACTGTCCAAAAATCCAAACCAACTGCCTTGTCTACTAGTATATATTCCCAACAGTCATCTAGACAGTACAGTGGGATGCTCACCTCACAGCCTTTCAACCTAATAAGAGTAATGACAATTTTTTTGTTTACGCCGTACATAGATTGGGGAGAACAAGTGTTTGATACACTGCCGATTTTGCAGGTTTTTCCTACTTACAAAAGCATGTAGAGGTCTGTAATTATTATCATAGTACACTTCAACTGTGTATAGAGATGGAATCTAAAACAAAAAATCCTCAAAAATCACATTATATGATTTTTTTAGTAATTCATTTGCATTTTGACTGCATGACATAGGGCGGCAGGTAGCTTAGTGGGTAAGAGCGTTGTGCCAGTACCGAAAGGTCGCTGGTCTATAATCCCCGAGTCCGACTAGGGTAAAAAATCTTCGATGTGCCCTTAAGCAAGCACTTAACCCTAATTGCTCCTGTTAAGTCGACTCTTGGATAAAGAGCGTTCTGCTAAATGACTAAAATGTATGTACATGTAATAAGTATTTGATACATCATAAAGCAGAACTTAATATTTGGTACAGAAACCTTTGTTTGCAATTACGAGAGATCATATGTTTCCTGTAGGTCTTGACCAGGTTTGACACACACTGCAGCAGGGATTTTGGCCCACTCCTCCATACAGACCTTCTCCAGAATCCTTCAGGTTTCGGGGCTTGTCCCGCTGGGCAATACAGACTTTCAGCTCCCTCCAAATATGTTCTATTGGGTTTCAGGTCTGGAGACTGGGCTGAAGGCCACTCCAGACCTTGAGATGCTCTTACGGAGCCACTCCTTAGTTGCCCTGGCTGTGTGTTTCGGGTCGTTGTCATGCTGGAAGACCCAGCCACGACCCATCTTCATGCTCTTACTGAGGGAAGGTGGTTGTTGGCCAAGATCTCACGATACATGGCCCCATCCATCCTCCCCCTCAATACAGTGCAGTCGTCCTGTCCCCTTTGCAGAAAAGCATCTCCAAAGATGATGTTTTCCACCATCCATGCTTCACGGTTGGATGGTGTTTTCCTAGGGTTGTAACTCATCCTTCTTCTTCCTCCAAACACGGCGAGTGGAGTTTAGACAAAAGCTATATTTTTGTCCCGTCATCAGACCACATGACTTCTCCCATTCCTCCTCTGGATCCTCCAGATTCTCATTGGCAACTTCAGACGGGCCTGGACATATGCGCTGGCTTGAGCAGGGGACCTTGCGTGCGCTGCAGGATTTTAAATTTTAATCCATGACGGCGTAGTGTGTTTCTAATGCTACTGGTTTTCTTTGAGACTGTGGTCCCAGCTCTCTTCAGGTCATTTGACCAGGTCCTGCCGTGTAGTTCTGGGCTGATCCGCTCACCTTCCTCATGATCATTGATGCCCGCACGAGGTGAGAACTTGCATGGAGTCACAGACCGAGCGTCATTGACTGTCCATCTTGAAACTTCTTCCATTTTTTTATAATTGCGCCAACATATTGTTGGCTTCTCACCAAGCTGCTTGCCTATTGTCTCTGTAGCCCATCCCAGCCTTGTGCAGGTCTACAATTGTATCACTGATGTCCTTACACAGCTCTCTGGTCTTGGCCATTGTGGAGATGTTGGAGTCTGTTTGATTGAGTGTGGGGACAGGTTTCTTTTTATACAGGTAACGAGTTCAATTCATACAGTTGCGTTTTTATACAGGTCATGAGTGGAGAACAGGAAGGGGGCTTCCTTAGAGAAAAACGAACAGGTCCTGTGAGAGCCAGATTCTTTACTGGTTGGTAGGTGGATCAAATACTTAATGTCATACAGAAAGAATGCAAATTAATTTACCTAAAAATCATACTGTTGATTTTCTGGATTTTTGTTTTTAGATTCCGTCTCTCACTTTTGAAGGGTACCTATGATAAAAATTTACAGACACCTCTAGCATGCTTTTGTAAGTCTGAAAACCTCAAAATCGGCAAGTGTATCAAATACTTGGTTTTCTCCCCACTGTACAAAGGCATCTCACCTGCCTCCACCAGGAGGCCACATACAGATGTTGATTTAAAATGCACCAGTACATATCCCTACAGCCTCTCTACTGGATTCTGTCCAGCTTCTGAAGCCAACGTCTTTAAACCTCTGTTTCCCTCAACTTTACCCCAGTATCAATTGTCGTCCGGAATCAGAGCTCTATAAATATCCATCAACCACTGGTCCTGGTCACCACCCTATTCATAACCAGAGACCCACACAACCAACTACCCAGCGAAAGTTAATGAATGATAGACAGAGACAATCGTACTAACCAACACTGGTACATCAGCCATAATATATACGGTTCTTTCTTCTGTCCCCCTTCTTTTGGAGTTTAACAAGCGGATTTGGGCATCCGATAGGTTGCATTAACCGCCCGCCAACTGGACTATAATATAAATACATTACACTTTGTGATACAAAAAGGGACAAGGTGTGAATTTATAATAATAATAAAAAAAACACCCTTCCCAACTAACCCTACTACACATTAAATAACCCACTCGCCCATTCTTCCACTACTTTGGACCCTATCTGCTCCTGCACCCTTCCACCGGCCTCGGAGGACGGGAACACCACACACTCAACACACCCTGTAACTCTTCTGTAGTCTACTCTTGTTATGCCGGCAGATACTTCTCTGCAGGCTACTGCCACCACAACCATCTATTTCTTGTGATTTTACGTTCGCATTTCTTTCTGCGGTACAGTTGATAAACCATTACTATGAAACTCTAAAGAAGCTAACTTTAACTGACGCATATATCACTCGTTGGCCTATCCCTCTGTGCTGGCACAGATCTACTACTCACAAGAATCCTCTCAGGATCTATCACCCTTGACCCATTCCTCTCTCTACTTCCTTCACTCTGCCTCAAGCATAATACGAACACCTTCTGCACGACTCTGACTCTAAGCCACCTCAACCTGGCTCTCTCGTGCACCGTTCGACCACTTCCGATCCCGCGCAACATTTGGAATGCCCTACAGTTTGACAACCTTTTAATTCACCCAGTACTAGTCCTTTATAATCCCATGGCCCTCCTGCACAATTCCCTTCCCCACATCTTTGAATCTCCCTCCTACAAACTGCTTGCCAAATGACCATAAAAACGGTGCAACCTTGAATCAGCAAATTTCTAAGGAAACTGAATACCCCTCCCCGGGATTTGGGTTGAGTAAAGACTAAAACCCTAAAAAAGGACGACAGGATCCTTGTTTCACCACGCTCCCCAGGGGTCTGTTTTGCACCAAACGGGGGGGAATCACAAACACCAGCAATTTTCCCAACCAATTGCTCCATTTTCCTTACACTTAACGTACCCCAGAAATCACTTTTTTCAATGGGGGCCCTTTTCCAAGAGCAAAGCAAGAAACAGTTTCTTGACCCAAGTTGCGTGAAAACGGGAGCGCCCTCCCTTTGGTCAGAAGAAACACAAAAAAATCCCCAAGTCCACAAGGGTTTACCTTCATGATTAAACTGCCCCCAAACCCTTTCCTTTTCCACCCCCCCGGGAAACCCCAAATGGATTGCCAAAAGGTTTTGGACCCCACTTTCCCCAAACAATGTAACCCTCCCGCCCCCAGATTTTTTTTTTATCGGGCCCATTGATCCCAGGCTCTGGTTCTGAGCTCTTCACCAAAACCTTCTCCCTTTCATTAAACTCTCCCCCCATTCATTTCCTTTTCACCCCCCAAAAAAACTCATTTCTGGGAATGGTCACTCGTTTGCACTGAGTTAAACATTTAAAAAGTCTCTTTTCCTTTGAAACTTTGTGGGGGTAATTTTTACTTTTAAATTTCGGGGGTTTATTTCACTTTTGTTTTTTTATTCAAAAAATTTTTCCCTGCTGGGGCAATTGAAAAACAAGGGGGTTTCCCATGGGGGGGGGGGGGGCAATAAAGGGCCCTTTAAAAAAAAATTCAATTAAAATTGGGGGAAAAAATGAAAAAGAGAGGGGGGAAAAGAGAGGGGAAGAGCAAAGAGGGGGAGGAAAAGAAAAAAAAAGAGAAGAAGAAAAAGAAAAGGGGGAAAAAGGGGGGGAGAGAGAGGGGGAAAAAAATCAAAAAAAAATGAGAGGGGGAGGAGAGAGAGAAGGGGGGAAGGAGAGGGGGGAAGAGGAGGGGGGATGAGGGGAGAGAGGAGAGAGAGAGGGGAGAGAGAGAGAGAGAGAGAGAAGAGAAAAGGGAGAGAGACGAGAGAGAGAGAAAACCAAATGTAATGTATAGGGGACATGGGGCGGTCATGGTTATTCATGGTTTTTGGTATGAAGTGGCCCCCCTTTCGATTTAAAAAAAATCAGTGTGGGCCCCTTTCAGACAATGGGGGAAGGGCCCCTCTTGGTGAAACGGCCCAAGAGTTGCTTTCCCCCTCATTTTAGCCCCGGGTTTCATACCCGCCGGGTTTACTTTAAGCGGGCTATTCTCGGGAAAGGGGTTTCCGGGACGGGCCTGTTCCCAACAGGGGAAATTGGATGGGGGCCCCTCTCCCCCCTCTCTCTGCCCTGGAGGAGAGATTGAAAGGTGTGTCCCCTTGGTCAACAATACCCCCTTGGGAGGGGACCCCAAAAAGCCTTTTTGAGCCCTTCTCTCTCTCCGGGAAAATCTCTCCGGACCTTCGTGACTCATCCCGCCCCTTTGTGGAAAATCACTCTTCAATGAGCTATAAAGCTTTATTTGCCCATTTAAAATCAATAGTATAGTAATGGGAATAGGGACTTTGAAGATGGGGAAATAAAAAGGTTGAGGAAGTGTCGGTGTGAAATTAATTTTTAAAAGTTTTTATGGAAGGAATAATTGCACAAGATTATAGTTTTGCACAAGAAGTTTAAAAACAGTGCAAAAAAAAAGGGGGGCTGATTGGGTGTTTATAAGAATTAAATGGGTTTGACTTGGGAAAAAGGGGGATACATTTGGGGGAATCGGGGAGCAAAACTATAAATAAAGGGTTTTGGGTTTTTCATATTTGTTTCCCGTGGATCGATACTTTTGAATAAATCCCCTATTAAAACAGTTTAAATTTCCTATGTATTTTTAAATTATTTTTATCAAACGGGTTCCCCAAAACAATTTAGTTCGGTTTTCCCTGTTTTTCGCCCTCTTGCTGCAGCTGAACGTTATCATGGCCCCTTTAGTTCACCAAATAAACCATTGAAAAACCCAGAAAACACTCCCTGACGGTCCGACAAAAAACCCCCCAGCATTTTGTCATGATGAGAGCAGTTTCTTCCCCTGTGTTGTGGTGGGCTTTGACCAGCTTGTGCTTCTTGAAAGCGGGAAAATTTATAGTGGGGTTTGGGAAAGGGGGAGTCTCACAGTAAGGGGCCCAAGGACACACCAGACAGGACATGAGGGCTTTTTTGCTTTTCGGCCCCCAGTGCAGACATCACAGCCAAAATCTCCAGGTCCAGCATAGAACAGAGCAGGAGGGGGAGCACCCTGGAGTCCTGTTTCTTCAGTTTTCCACCATCCCCAGCCAAAATGGTATTTTCCTCAGGGTTTTGGCCTTGGAGGAAGGTCTCTCTGCACGGGGGACATTTTAGACCCTTCAGAAGATCCTGATCCCGGGAACCCCCAAAACAGCGCCCACAGTTAAAATGTGTCCACAGGCAAAGTGACCGGCTTCTTTAGTAGATCCCGACAGACAGAAAAAACAGAATGGTTGGTCCAGCAGATCCCCGGTGAAACCATTTGGCGGTTGGTTTACTCCACACAGACAGACGACACAGAGACCAGATCAGTTTCGTTTTCCCCATAAGTTAGTTTTTTTTGGGGGGGGCGTGGACTTTGGATCTGCCAGTTTGGGGAGGTTAGAGGGGGGGGAGGGAGGGGGGGAGGGGGGGAGGGAGGGAGGGGGGGGAGGGAGGGAGGGCGGGATAGGGAGAGAACTGCGTTTTAACATGGAGGGGTGAGACAAATATTTTGTTTTTAGGTTGGGCCCTTTATTGGGAAAAAATCTAAAAAATATGAGTTGTTTGAATATAAAAGGGTAACAGTTTATGAAGTACATATTAATTTTTAAAAAGGGTTCTAATGCCTTTTTAAACACTTATGTGTTAAAAAAACTGATTATTTAAGGGCTATAATAATTTATTTAAATGGTTGAAGGGAGGGGTTTTTTATTTATACAATAACTGTAGTTTTTAAAGGAATATGTAGGGATTGAAATTTATCATGAGAATGAGGGAATAATTTTAAATTTTTCAGGGGGGGGGTTATTACTGTTAGGCCTAGGGTCAGGGTTAGAGTTTTTACATCAGCCGAACCTAACCCCTAGCCATAATTTGGGCTAAAAAGAGAAGACGTTTTAATCAGGATCTTTGATCTCTTTTTGTTAGGGCAGAAAAACCCCCCCATCTTATAGGTGGAGGGTTTTGAAATTTTCCAAAGAATTGTTTCTGCCCAAACCCGATGAAAGAAACTGCCCTTTAGCCCGGGAAAAACTTCTCAAAAAACCTAAACCCCTTTCGGGGGGTTTTTCTTAGAGAATGAGGGTTTTAGAGAACACTGTCAAGTCAAACATCGGTGGCTTCCTGTCAAAACATTTTATTTTTAATAAAATTTAATTTTATTATATTTTTTATAAATTTCTATTTCCCTAGGCTTCCCCCTGTATAGTGTTTAAAGATGACTGTTTTTTCTGTAATTTATGAATGGGTTGGACCCATCCACTGTATAATGTTTAAATCCCAAGAGACCAGGGAGACCTAAAGGAAGCCCTTTAACACTGTATCCCTTTAAAACCCGGCATAGTAAACAACCCCCTTTTTGTTCTGTCTGTATTTCTGTCGTCTTTTTTAAAAAACAGCCAACTTTTTTGCGGTGGTTGTGTTTTTCTATCAGGCCCCGCACAGCTATTTTCAGGTCTCTCCAGAGGGTGGTCGATCGGGGTTTAACTCCAGGATTTTTGGGGGGGACCACTCAAGGACATTCAGAGACTGTCCGAAGCCCCTCCCGCGTTTTCTTTGGGTGTTTTGCTTAGGGTTGTTGTCTTTTTGGAATTGGGAACCCTTGCCCAGTTGAGATCCCGAAGCGCTCGAAGCAGGTTTTATCAAGGTCTCTTGTACTTTGCCCCTGTTAATTTTTTCCCCCAATCCTGGCTATTCTCCAGTCCGTTTCCTCTGGAAAAAAAATCCCCCCAGCCCGAGCTGCCCCCACCATGCTTTACCCCAGGGATGGGGTGCCGGGTTTTTTACAGACGTGACGCTTTTGGGATTTAGGGCCAAAAAGTTCAATCTTTGGGTTTATCAGGGCCCCGAGAATCTCTTTTTATGGTCTGGAAAACTTTTGGATCCTTTTTGGGAAACTCCAAGGGGTGTCAGTGTTTTTTTGAGGAAATGGCTTCCGTCTGGGGGCCAACCTTTCCTAAAGGCCAATTGGGGGAGGGCCGGGGGTGGTTTCCCTTTTGGAAAGTTTTTCCCCTCTCCCCAAAAAGGAACTTGGAGTCTGTCAGAGTTACCCTTGGGTTTGGTCACTTCCCCGACCAAAGGCCCCCTTCTCCCCGATGCTTTAGGGTTTGGGCCCGGTGGCCAGCTCTAGGAAGAGTTGGGGGTTCCCCAAATTCTTTTCCCTTTTTAAAAAGATGGGGCCCTTGTGATTTGGGGGACCTTTAATGTTTCAGAAATTTTTTTGGGAAAACCCCTTTCCCCCGATCTGTGCATCAAACCCCAATCCTGTTTTCAGGCCTATGGGCAATTCCTTCGACCTCAAAGGCTTTGGGGGTTTTCTTGACATGCCCCTGTCAAAAATGGGGAACCCTTTTTAGACAGCGTATGCCTTTACAAAAAGTCCAACCCAAATTTAATTTTCTAAAAGGGGGACTCCAATCAAGTTGTGAAAAAATTCTCAAGGGGTGACAATGGGAAAAAAGGATGCACCCGAGCTCAATTTTGAGTCTCAAGAAAAGGGTTTTTGAAAAACTTATGAAATAAGGGATTTCTGTCTTGTATTTTTAATAAGTGTGTAAAAAAAAAAAACCGGGTTTCCCCTTTGTCATTATGTGGGATTGTGGGAAAAGTGATGAGGAAAAGTTTTTTTTAATCAATTTAGAAAAGGCTGTAAGTAATAAAAAGTTGAAAAAAACAAAGGGTGACCTAACAAGGGGGTTTTTTAAAAGTCATGTTTGGTTTACCCCAGCAATGGGTCTTTTTAATGTAAGCTTTGGTTTACCTGGTAACCCGGGGCTTTTTTTTTGTCATGGGTGGTTTACCTAGCAACGGGGCTGTTTTAATGTCATGCTCCCGGTTTACTACAACTGGGTTGTTCTAAAGTCATGTTGGTGGGGAACCCAGCAAATGGGTCTGGGTTTTAAAGTCATGCTTGGTTGGAACCTTTGTTTTAAATGGGTTTTTTATGTCATGCGGTTGAAGAAAATGGGTCGTTTTAATGTCATGCTTTGGTTTTACTAGCCAAATGGGTCGTTTTTAAAGTCATACTTGGTTTACTAGCAACGGGTTTTTGTTTTAAGTATTCTTGGTTGGGCTAGCAACTGGGGGCTGTTTTAAAGTCATGCGGTTGGGCCTAGCAACGGGGGGCGTTTAAGGGCGCTTTTTGAACCCAGAAAATGGGGATGTTTTAATTTTCATGCTTGGTTTACCTAGCAACGGGGCTGTTTTAATGTCATGCTTGGTTGACCTAGCAAAGGGCGGGTTTTAAGCATGGGTTTTGGGTTTCCCTTTGCAACGGGTCTTTTAATTTTTCCCCCACTGTCGGTTAATTTTTAAAAAGGCGTTTACATTTGAAAACCCAAATTTCCTTTTTAAATTCTTCTATTTAAATTTTGACACTTGGGTCTAGGACTTGTATATTTTGAGAAAGGGGGTATTCATTTGGGGGGTGTTGGGGGGGTGGGGGTTTTATTTTTTGGGGTATTTAGGTGATTTATCTTGACTCCCCAAACGGACGGTAACGGGGTGTCAGTGTGGGTCTTATCTCGATTGGGGGCCATAATATTCTGTGTGTTTTTTTCCCCTTTTTTGTGGGTTTTTGTTTTTTTGTTCTTTAGGGCTGTATCAGTATTTGAAAATTCAAAGTATGTCATTTTTTTTTTCGTGGTTTTCTTAATTTAAAAAAGTCATCATGTAATCCACCCGTGGTATTGGGGCCGCTCCTTTGACGATCTGAAAAAATAAACCCCCCAAAAAGGAAACCCAAACGGCGGTTCAAACGGGGAAAAGGACCCCCTACACAGGTTATACCCAGCTCCAAAGGTCTGGGCATGGGAGGAGCTTTTGGACGGAAAAAGGGGGGTGGCTGGGAAAAAACCGGAGGGAAAGGACGCCCCCATGGAGCGAAACAAAAGGAGAGGGGGGGGGGAAAAGGGGGAGCAACGGGCCCGGGGAGAGGGGTTTTTTGTCGGAAGGACGAGAGGCAACCCCAAGAAATTTTTGGGGGGGGGGACAGGCTTGGGGGGGCGGGCAGCAGGAGGGGGCCACGGGAGAAAAGGAGAGAAGGGGTAACGGAGTAGGGAGGCCCCTTGGGGGAAATAGAGGAAGGGAAGTTGTTTTGG
>JAGTTL010002130.1:0-10430 GCA_036851935.1 Coregonus suidteri | reverse complement strand
AGGAAAAAACTCGAAGGGGCCGGGGGACAAAACCCAACCGCAAAACCTGCCCCAAAAAAAAAACCCTAAATAAGGGGAAAAATCAAGACAAAAATAAGGGACAGGTTTTATGAACAGAAAAAAACCAAAAAAACAAGAAAACGAAGGGGTGGCACTAGTACTCCGGAGCCCGCCCGCCCCCCCGGGGAAGTCCGCCGAACAAGGAAGAGGAGCAGCCCCGGGCCCCCCGAAACCGTGCACTGTCGGTAAGTAGGTTGTAGTTTTTTTGAGCCACTTTTTAAAGGGTTTGGGTTTACAAGGAGGGGAACAAAAGGTACAGCTGGCCTGTTATCCATTTAGTGGGGGGTGAAAAGGGGTTTTTTTTGGAATGGATGTGCGCATGCGTTTAATTTTGGGCCCTACACTCAAAAAGGGGGAGTTATGGCAGAGATTAGGGAACTTTTTGTTTTACGGCACTAAACGACCCCAAAGGGGGATCTAAAATTTCAAGATGGGGTTTTAAAAGATTTTTGCGCATGCTTTGGATTCTGTAAAAACAAAAATTGGGGTTAAAATTTGCGGGGGAAAGAGGAACAAAGCGAGGGAAACAAAAAACCCCATAAGAGATTTTAACACGAGATTTTATTTAAAAACTGCGTTGGTTAAAGAGGAAATTGTTTTGTACCCTTATTAAAATTTTATAAAATTAAAAAAGGATAACGGATTATAATAGATTAATTAAATAATTAAATGAGGATTAAAAAAGAAAAAATTTTTTTGGGGGGATTTTTTTAATTTGGGTTTAGTCTTGAGTGAAAAAGTAGAACAAAAATGAAATTGAATGGTTGGAAATACCCCATTTGTGGCTTTTAATACTAAAATGTGATTTGTGTCTCTTTTTTTTCTGTCATATGGTGGAGCGAACGTAGACGGGAGAGGAGGGGGGGGTTTAACGTTGGGGATTTGACTTTGCGTACGGGGAAAAAGGTTGTGACGAGGCAGAGTCAGACGAGAGGATAAAATTTCGGGGCAGTCCCACAAAATTTATCCAACAAGATATTTTGTTATGAAAATTTTGCATCGGTTTGGGGCAAAATACTATTTCTTTAAAAAGTTGTTTTTTTGGGGTGGCTCGTGTATCACGGGGGTTTGTTTACAGATGTTTTGGGGAATCCGGAGGGGATTGGGATTTTTCTGTACATTTATGTTAATTTGGGGGGGTTATGGGGAGAAAGGGGGTTTTAAAGGGCTTTGTTTATGGGTATTTATTTTTGAAGATGACAAAATTGTTTTTACTTGAGTTGAGGGGGTTTGGGTAAATAGCCCCACAAATTTTATAAATTGGTGCATAAAAATATGGGAAATAAAAGAATTTTTTAAAATTTATTCATAATTTTTGTTTGGGGTTTTTAAATTTGGTTTTTTTTTTTTAATTTAAAAAGGTTTTGAATAAGTTTTTTGAATTTTTTTAAATTCTTTATTTTATTAATTTGTTTTTTTGGGGGGTTCTTGGGTTTTATTTTAAAAAAAATTTTAAGGGGGGAAAGGGTCTTTAGCCATGGGCCCTAAACGTCTAAAATAACAAGGTCCAAAAAAGGGAAATATAAAGGGTTGGAAAAGGGGGAAAAATTTGTTAAAAAATCTTTTTTTAAATAAAAGTGGGTTAGAGTAGTGTTAGGAGAGACAAGGGCCCCAGAAGTTAGTACACTTCTCACATATGGATTCAGCAAAAAGACATCATCCAGGGGTAATGGCATCAGGATGAAGCGAAGACAAAGCAGAAACGACGATAAAGGGATGAATTAAAAAACTCCAAAAAGGAAAGGAAAAAAGGGGAGTCTGAGGAAGTGAAGGGGAAGAAAGCAAAATGAAGTTTGGGTTTAAAGGGTTTGCTTTTTTTTAAAGGGAGGATTTTTGCCCTTTACAAGGAGGGGCCCAGAAAAAAAGTAAGAAGTGATGGAAGATGATTTTTCGGGGACAGAACTTAAAAAAACTAAGGGTTGAAGAAACTTTTTAGGGAACGACGAGAAGGAACGGGGACTAAAAAATTGGGGGGGGGATCCCAAGAATTGGAGAAGAAGAAACTCGGGAAAAACTCAATCTTTCCCAAGGGTGGAGAAGTTGTGTGTTTAAAAACAGGGTAAAACCAAATCAAAAAAACCCACTTTTAAAGCTTAAACTAAAACAATAAAAAGGGTCAATTGAAACCACCCAAAGGGGGGGGGACCAGTTTTCCATACGACCCCCATTTTCTGGACAGCCCACAGAATTGGAGAGGGAGAAGAAAAAAGAAGAAGGGGGAAAATATTTCGCTACATTTCAGCAACTTTCAGAAGACTGGTATAATTTGGACGATTGGGATTTTACCGTTCAGGGCAAAAGTTAGGAGGAAAAAAAGGAGAACATTTTTAAGGAAGTTTACGGGGGCCCAATTCAAGATAAACCTGTAGTCCCTAGGAACCCGGAAGGGGGGGGGGATTGCTGGGGGAGCATCGATTAGGGAGAAGAGAAAAAGCCAAAAAATTTGAAGGTAAAAACAACCCGACTTTAGAAGGGGATAGGAATGGGGGAAAAAATTATCGGGGTTCATTTCAAAAGAGGTTAAAAAAATACCTCGGTAAAAAAAACCAAATTGGGTTTAGGATAGGGATTAAAAAGTTTTAAAACATTTTAATTACTTTTAAAGGGAAAATCAATTGAGCTCGCATAGAAGTAAAAAGGGAAATTTTAAAAGGGGAAAAAATTTACCAATAAACATTGGGGGAAGAGATGCTTTGGGAAAAAAATTTAAGTTTTCAATCAGGGGCCCACACTAGACAAATAAACTGTCGGGTAAAATTTTTTAAAGGGAAGTATTTTTTTTGGGAAATCTTTTGCTTAAAAGATAATACCATGGGAAGGATGATAAATGTATTAGATTACCTTTTAGAAAATCGTCGGGGAAAAAAATTAAACTTAATAGAGTGACTTTTTTCGGGGGTTTACTTTCCCCCCCCAAAAGAGTTTTGGGGGTTTAGGTAAAGGGGGTTTAGTCGGTTTTCCCAAAGGGCTGTGTGAAATTGAGGCAAAAGAAGGTGGGGAATTTTCCAACACATTTTCCCCAAAAATTTTGGGGAAGGGGATTTTGCCCAATAGTTTCGGGGGAAAAAGGTTTTAAATGTTATGGAGAAAGTTTAGTTTAAAAATAAGTTAGGGGAAGGGGGGGGGTGAAGGAACTTGAGACGGGTAAGCTAATTTTTAACGTTAGTAGTAAGGAGAGGGGAAAGAACCGTAATGAATGCCATTTTAAAGAAAGGAAAAATCAAGGAAATTTGGGGGGTTCCCTTTGTTATAAAGAGGTTTAAAGTTTAGGGGTGGGACTGGTTTTGGGGGAAAAAGGGGGACATAGTGGTGGGATGGAAGTAAAAGGGGAAAGATTTCAAAGGTTGTGGGAAAAATAGGATTTAAATAAGAACTTAACACCCCGTCTATTAAAAACAACGGGGAGAGAAATTTTAACTTTTCCCAACATTGATGGGGTTTTAAAGGGTCAAAAAAATATATTGCATTTGATTATAAGGGAACCAATACAGCCCCAAAATTTTGGGGGGGAAAAAAATTTTTTATTAGGGTTTAGGATGGGACTTTTTTCCCCCATATGGAGAGAAAATTATGGAGAAATATTGTTTGAGGACCAGGAGTGAAAGGGGGTATAGTTTGGAATTGGGTTAGGGGGGACTTTAAATTATGGGTTTGGGAAAATATAGAGAAAGGTTAGGGGAATATATTTGGGATTATCTAGTGCAAGCCCAAAAAAAAAAAGTTTTTTTTTTCCCGGGTTAAAAAATTTTGGGGGAAAGGGTATGTAATTGTAAAGTGTGCCCATTTAAGGGGAAAATTTGAAATCGGGTTCCCCGCTTTCCCCCGTCCAAAGAAGGAGTTTAGGGAAGGGGTGATTAAGTCACTCCCAAAAGTAGATAAGACCAAAGAGGGTAATGGGAATGGGTAAATTTTTAAATAGGGAAAGGGAAATTTAAGGGGTTTTTAATTAAACAAATAAATTTAACGGGCGGTTTTAAAGGTTTAAATTTTGGGAAAAAAATTAAAGGACTCCGGGGTTTGTTACGGATGGGAGGCTGTCAATGAAGTACGGGAAGGGGGGTTAAGAAGAAACAAAGATAAAAAAATATAGAAGAATAAAATAATTAAAAAAAAAAAGTTATGGAAAGGAGAAATTAAAAAGAAAGAATGGGTCTTTTTTATTTTGATGCCCGAGGGGGGGGGCATTGTTCCCCCCGTGCGCTGTTCCTCTGTTGGGGAAAATAGAATAGATTTTTCTCATTTTGTAAAAAAATCAGTGAGGAAAAAATTTTAGGGGGGAGTCCCGTTGGGGGGTGCAGCCCAAGGGGTGTTAGACGGTTTGGCGGCCCCTGGAGGTGTGGGGTCAGGGTTTGCTTTGTCAGCCCGTGGGATCGGGAAAAAGTCATTGGGCCGATAAAAAAATGTTGTTAAGGGAAAAGTGGTTTTAAACCTAGGTTTGTGTTTTGGGTTAAAAGAAATCTAGGGAAAATTTTTTTAGAGGGGAAATTTTAAAATTAGGTAACAGTGGAAACCGGAAAAAAAAAATTCAGGTGAAAAATTTAGGGCTAAAAGTTGGGTTTTTTTTTAATAAAAAAAATTGAGGTAAAGGGTGTGTGGGGAAGATCAGATTTGGGGTGTATATGATAAATTTGGGGTAAGTATGACCTTTAAGGGGAGTAATTTACAAATAATAGGTTACTTTTTAATCAGGTAGTAAGAAAAAGCAGGACTTTTTGGTTAAAAAATTTTTTTTTGAATGACAAATGACCTATAGGAATTTAGAATTTTTTGGTGGGTTTGTGATTTATAAAAAATATATTACTTATATTAGGGGTGGAAGGATTTTTTTTTAAATTTTGGGTTTCATGTCAAGTTTTAAATTTTTTATGAGGGGTTTTTCCAAATTTTAAAAGGGGTAGATTTGGGGCACCGCAACTCTAAGGTTAAAAGGGGGACATTACATTTACATTTTTGTTCCCTTTAGCAGAACATGGCGACCTGTCATTTGTCTTCAAGCCTTTTCATTGAAGAATAAGTTTTAAAGGGGGAAAGGGGGGGCTTTATTCCCTGGTATGGGGTAAAAATTTGGGGAAAATAAAAATTGATAAAATTTGTTAACTTTGGGCCAGATAGTTTAGGGTAATTTCACTTTGGGGGTTTTAGGCATTTAAGGGTTGGGATTTGGAAAGGATTTGGTTGCAAGATCAATTAAGGCCCGAGGGGCAGTGATGGGTTTAGATTCTAGTTTAAGCCCTTTAAAAACCCCTGTGTGAGTTGTAAGACTTTTTAGGAAGCTAGAGATTGAAATAGGTTGGAAAAATGATGCCGGGTTGAGTTCAGGGTTGGGGAAGAGGACGAGGGGGTCTAGAAAGGGATCTGAATGGATTTAAAAATCCTTTTTATTATTTGATATTTTTTTTTTTTTCAAAGGAAAAAATTTTTTAGTATGATTTTATATGATTTTTTGAATCAAGGGGGGGATAGGTTAAGTGATTTTTAAAAATTTTTTATAGGTATTTTTTTATTCTTTTAAATTTTGTGGAGGTTTTAATTTTAAAATGTTGTTTTTAAAAGGGTACTGTTTGGTCGTTTTTTTCTTTTCATTCCGAAGCATTTGGGAGAACATGTGGGGGAGGGGGAATACTCAAACAAAGACAAATTTAAAAAAAGGGCAATATGACTTTGGGGAGGAAAGAAAAAAGGAGGGGGGTGGCGGGTTCCAAACATAAAAAAGTCCATTGGAAGAGGACACTAAGGGAGGGGGAAGGGGAGTGGACTTTCATTCCCGGGGTCTGCAATGGGGAAAAAATAATTTTTTGATGGGTAAAACAAAAATTGGGTTTTTCTTAGGTATTGATTTTTGTAGAATGATGTTTGATGTTATTTAAGAGATGAGGACTTAGATGTTTTGTTTATTTTGATGGGGTTTAGGGGAAAAGGGGTTTAAGCAGGGGGAGAAATTTCCCCTTTTAGGCCTAAAGGGTTTACCAGCCTGAGAGGGGATGTTTCAGGGTAGGTTTTTTTTGCAGGGTTACAGGGTATTTAATTAATCATAGTTTCAAATGCATTTACATGGTTAAAGAGGTTATCTGGATTTCCGACGGGGTTTTCCTTTGGGGGAGGGGACCGTGAGAGAATTTTTCGTCTTTTATTTATATGGGTGGGGCTGTGGACAGTTTTTTGTCTACAATCCCTAGAGATTTATTTTATAATTCATAGTAATGTAATTTACACTATAAAAAAGGTTTTCATAGAAAGGTTTTTTAAACCCCTAGAGGAGAATGGGTTTGGTTTAATGTTAAAAGATACTCAATAAAATAAATGGGTTTAAAAGTCATAATTTATTTTTGTTGGGGTTCGAGACGTTTATTTCGTCTAAAAAAGGGGGGAATAGTATCTGAAGATTATCCCTTTTGTTAAAGTTTTCATGACGAAATGGAATGTTGGTTTTTTAGGCCAGAGGGGGGAGGGTTTATGATGTTATTTGAAATTTTGCCGTTTTTTTTTGGGGGTGACCCCCGAGGGGAGATTGGTGTTGGGCCCAGAAGAGGGGGGGGTCACCCTCTTCTTGCATTTTTTTAAAAATTTAGGGGGTAAACGATGAGAGGGCAGAAGGGGCCATAGCAATCTGGGACCCGTTTTTCCGGACACGCGAGCCCGGGATCAAATGCTGAAAATTTCGTAAATTTTAAAAAAAAGCCCTAACACGATGCAGCATAAAGGGACTTTTTGTTGAGGGGCTTTTAATGCCCCACCATTCATCAATACGACAACAGAAAAGGGGAAAATTTGAAATTTTTTTCTAAAAAAAGGGGGCAAAGCTTTTTGTTTAATCATTTCCCCAAAAACCAAAATGATTTACTAGTTGAAACTGTTTGGGCGGGGGAAATTACCCCTTACTTTTTTAATCAAGCCGAGTTTTTTTTTAACAATTTTTCACATTTCACATAAACACATTCCCGGGCTTTGTTGATGAACCCGGGTCTTTTTCCTAAGGGCAGTAACGGGGCCCATACCCAAAGGCTCATGATGATGTGTCCTTTTCATAGGAGTCGAGGGAACTGACAACAATGGAGGAAGTTCACAAGTGTATTTGGGTCGCATGAAAACCAAATTTTTTATTTCCAAAAAGTGTGAAAACAGCAAGGAACAGTGAAAATTAAAAAATTTTGGGAGGTTTTACAAACCATTGGGAATCACCCTTTCTGGAATGGGTTTTTATACCCAAATTTTTCTTTCTGGGAGGTCCCCGGAAACCGTTTATGACCATGGCATCTTCTTTGGGACCCAAAGTGCCTTTTTTAACAGAAAAAAAAGGGTCAACGGTTGTTTTATCCCCCCTCAATTTATAAACATAGCTCGAGAAATAACGTAATTCGTTTGGAAGCTTTTTCTATACTTTACAGAGTAAAACTGGTCCAATGGATTAGATTTAGGCTGGTGCCTGTTACACTATGCAACAACTTGACATGATTGTAGGGCCCTGGGGTTGGTTTGGTTGTTGCGCAATTTAGCGATTGTAGTCAGAATGAGTTAGCAAGTCCCACTATGCTGCACCCAATATTTTGCCCCTAGACAGGGGTTGCCCCTTTGGAGGGGGTGATGTTTCATCTAAATTGCATTAACTTAGAGGGCGGGGAAAATACGAAGACATTCTAAATAAATAGTAGGAAACAACTTTGCCTTTTTGATGTCGTAAAATTATTTCAGAGAGAGGCAATTTTCCCCATTACTGTTATAGCAAACATCCACAGAAATAGCTAGCAATGAAATGTTAGCTAGCTAAAATAGGTGGTTCCTCAATCTTTTTAGTGGAAAGTTATAGCACTAAAGTCAATCTGGGACATCCAATCAGAAAAAAGGTTTTTCCTAAATTATTTCCCTTTTTGAAAGTTTTTTTTTTTTCCCAAGCCAAATCCGAGTTGTATTGGGGTAGGCAACGTTACCCGCTAGCAGCAACGTAGCTAGTAGTAACTCGCAGGGGCGCTGTTTCTAGAAAGAACCCTATGGCTGTGCAATGGCAAAGCATTAAAAAAAATTTGCAGAAAAGAGCTTTTTTTCCCCGACCCCTTATCACAGCAAAAACCCCTTTTAAAAAAAACAAAAAAAATAATGTAATATCTGAAAAAAATAAAAACAGAATATTTTTCTAAAGAAAAAAGTTGACAGTGCGAAGTGATGGGCATCTCGCATCTGGAACAGTTTTCTAAAAGAGTAAAATTTTAAAAAACGATTTGAAAGGCAATTTTCAGGGTTACAACTAAACGTCTTTTGATAAAAGGCGTTCAATTTAAATTTTATGGCTGTTCTTTGGTTTTTTAAATAAATTTAAAAAAATTTACATTGAAAAACTGCAGGTGAGAATAAGGGCCACACGCTTTTTTGGGGAGTGGCCATGCTAAGATTCTGATGAAAAATGCTTCATTTTTACAAACAATTTTTTTGTGTATTTCAGAGTGGAACCTGTATTTTTTGGGGGGGTTTACAGCCAGGAAAACAATTCTAAATGGCACTAGGTTTGAAAGTAGCCTAAGCGGAAAAAGACGGGATGCAATTTTCCAAAAAGCAGTCATTGTTGGAAACCTTTATTTTTTTTTAAAACCACCTTTAAATTTTTGAACATGGGGCCGTGGAAAACTTTGTTTGGGTTTTTTTTTTTCTGGGGAAAAAAAAGCGGCCACCCCTTTTAACGGTAAAAGGGAAAAAAATGAAAAGGGGCCCTTCGTGAGATTTTTAGTGAAAAACTCTTCCACGCAAGGGCATGAAAATGAAAGTGGGGTGGGTCTTTCAGATGACAATGATCCCAAAACACCCCCGGGCAACGATGGGGGGCTTCGTAAAAGCATTTCAAGGTCCGGAGTGGGCCCAGCCAGTCTCAGTCCAACCCCATAGAAAATCTTTGGAGGGGGTTTAAAGTCCGTGTTTCCAGCGACGGCCCCCCAAAAAAAACATGTCTAAAGAGGAGTTTTCATGGAGGAATGGGCCAAAAAAAACCAGCAACAGTGTTGAAAACCCTTTTGAAGACACAGAAAACCCTTGACCTGTGTCTTGCCCAAAAAAGGGTATATAAAAAGTATGAGAAACTTTTTTTTTTGACCCAAAAAACTTTTTTTCCACCTAATTTGCAAATAAATCATAAAAATCCCCACAATGTATTTCTGGGGTTTTTTTTTTATTTTGTTATCTATTTTAAGACTTGTGAAAATTTCGGCCCCTCTTCTTTTTTAAATGGGGAACTGCAAAAATTGGTGGCGACTAAATCTTTTTCCCCCATGTTTTCGTAGGGCCCAACAGGAATTGTGTCACACTCACACGCGGTGGTAGGCGTGTTGGAAAACAAATTTAGTGAAGGACACAGCGGGGAAGGGAAATTTTGGAGAAAATTGTGTGGGGCTTGGTTTTCTTTTTTGTTGGCCCCCCAAATCACTGACAAATGGAACACTAGAGGCAAAGAAATTATCGTGCTTCAAGACAAAATTAATTGCCCGTTGGGCATCCACAAAGCATATTCTACCAAACGTTTTAAGTATATTTTAATTTTTTTTCTCGGCGAGCTTTGCGTCCGTTTGAGTATTCGAGTACTCGATACCTATCCATCCCCAATTTTGCGACCAATATTGTTGAACTTCAATTTTTCTTAAGATATCAAAACTTTTTGTGTTAGCAATTACAATTTGTGAGTTTTTATCCCGCGAAAATGTGTTATGAGCCTTTTCACAGCATGCACAAAGAGTAGCAGGGTTCCCTAACATTATAAAACAAGTCTTTTGACAGAGAAGATAACAGAATAAATCACAATTTTATCTCAATTTGTTTTTCAGGCTCACTTCTTATGAAAATTTTTAGGGGGATGAAGAGAAGAAAGAGAGAGGAAGATAGGAAAAAAAGGAGAGAAAGAGTTGGAGGGGTTTTCAGCGTGGGCATGAAAAGGAGAGAGAGAGAAGAACAAAAGATTTTGTTTGGCAATTGTAGGCTTTACTTGGTTTTTTGTTTTTTTTTTAAAATCCTATTTTTCACAGCTCAAAAAAAAAAGCACACGACAGCAGTCAACGGAGAGCTGGCCCAAAACAAGTGGGGGGTGGGGGAACACACAACTTTTGATCCCACTCAAACACAAAACACAGGTTTTAAAAGGCCCAACGATGCCACACCACACATGCAGTCTTATCGCTTGTTTTTTGTTTCCTATTTTCTATCGGGTGTCATAATTGAGATCATTCCTTTTTGAATGACGATTTGGGAAAGGTTTTTGGGATATTTGTTTTGTGGGTGTGTGGGGGGGTTTTCCCTTTTCCCCCCTCCGGTCTGAGTGATATTTGGCCAGAGGATGAGCAGGGCCTGCCCCCCCATATGTGCCTGAGCTCAGCCCAAACAGAAAAAAAAACTCCCCC
>JAGTTL010002129.1:0-10432 GCA_036851935.1 Coregonus suidteri | reverse complement strand
GTGTCAGCTACTAATGTAATTGGATGCATTACTGTCTATCTACGGTATGTTGGGTTTAAAGACCACCCAGGTGGGGGGGTCTTTCTAAAGTGATCATGGCCAGACCCACAGACATGCCAGTTATAGATTAATAAAGAGACGTTTTTAAATATCCGTCGCCCCTGCTTTTTTATTATTTTTACAAAGCATACAAAAAAAGACAGAAACCTTAAACAAAAAAAAATGGCATTTTGGTTTTTAATAACTCTATCTCAGTTAAAAAAAACATACCTATTCTATTGCAAAAATTTCCTGTTTTTATGTTAAATTTTTTGGGAAAAACTCTACCTTTGAAATCAGTTCACAAAAACATGTTTCACACGCCAAACAAATAATTTTTTTCAAGTTTTTAAATTTTAAGAGAGTGATATTAAATTGGACGACTTTTCATTGTTACATACCTAGTCCAGCTCAGCTTTTTATCAGACTTTTTGAGGTATGACCGTTTCATCTCTGTTGACTTTCGCGGCAATGGTATCCTTTTTATCGCTAACTTCGGGGTGCAACACAATGGTTCAGGGCGCTCTCGCCCCATCTACCGGGGGAGTTAAAAAAAAGGAAGAACGAAGGTCTGGCCGTTTTTTTTTTTGCGTGAGAAATGGGTGTGGCTGAGTGCGTGTAAAAAACAGGAAAAAAAACGGTGTCACACGGCGAAAGCGTGAGATTTTGGCAGCTCTGTGTTAACACCTTGTGATGATCCCAATGTGTGGTCAATGCAAAGAAAATCTAACTACATTGTAAAATTCATATCAATTCAGTATGAAAATGTTGCACCAAAACTGTAAGTCGCTCGGGAAAAAGGGTCTGTAAAGACTAAAAAGTAAAAAAAATGTAAAATATGTATCTACATGATCCTCTACAAATGTAGAATATATTTTTGGAATGTTGGTTTTCCCAGTCTTTTGAAGTAGTATGCGTCAAGCCTCGGGAAAATCAAGAATTGGGGGAATGCGCAATGAACCCCCAAAGCCACCTTTTTATTACTAAACCAGCTCTCCCAAAATGTGATATTAAACTACCCTTAATAGGCTAAGGAGCGTGTAGGTGGAGGGTCAGTTTCATAGCTTTTTTGTTTGCTAATTATGTCTGCCTGTCTGTCTGCCCTTTGTGGGGTTTGCCTGCTTCCTGTTTTTCCCTCGTCTGTCTGTTCCTCTCCAGTCCAGGTGCTTTTTTGGTTGTTTTGGGGACCGGGCTCATCCTTCACTTGGTGGAATGGCCAATGAAAACTGAACGCGGTATGCTAGAACTCCACAAACAAAGACCCTATACCATGTTCATTGGTACTTTCAAAAAAGGGATGCTATCCGCACCTGAAAAAAAAGATCTGGGACCCCAAACATCTCAGTTTGTCTTTGATGCATTGTGTGATACCTCCCCTTCTGTGGGCCTGTGTTGTTATGGGGGCTCCCCCGATAAAACCCCAAGAGACCACGGGGGCGTTTCAAGTTTTTCCACAGGTACCGATTCAACCATGACATTTTGACTATTAAAACATTGGGGGGAGGGTACCCGGGGGAACAGTTTAAGCCTAGTCATGACCTAAAAAGAAAAAACCCAATAAGAAACTCTTTGGGAAAGGGCCCTAGCATTTAAATTTGCTGAAAGGGGAAATATTTGTTTTTGTGGCCCTCTTTCTCGGGGTGGAGGATGCAGATTGTCAGAAATTTTCTCTGCTAGGTTTCAGCTGGATATGACTCCTCATGGTAGAGAAGGTACAGTTACCTATCCCTCTGTTAGTCCTCTTCATATCTTTTGGTATCCCCTGAAATTGAATATTTACCTCTAAATTCAATACGTAGTCATTTTTTTTTTTTTTGTTATCCCTTTTTAACGTCTAAAGTAAACCCAAAATTTAAATTTACTTAGAAAATATAGCAATATATAAAAAATTTTCTCTCAGAGAAAAAGCAAAAACCCTCGATAGACCTTCATGGTTTATTTACAATGCTAAAGTTGAGGTAAAAGTTTAATGTTGACCTATTTTTTATTATTACCTTTGTCAGGGGTGCCCTGTAGTCCACCCTCCCCTTGAGTAGGCGACCTAGGCAATCAAAAAAAAGCACGGGGGGCCTAAAAAGGAGCCAAAAAACGGACTTTACCCCAAATTGGCAAAGGTAGGTTTGCTTTTTTAATAGCCAGATCATCTGGGGGAAACAAACTAAAATTGCATAATTGCGTCAGATACTTGGAAAAGGTCTGGGAGATGTTAAGAGAAATCTAATCCCCACTTGCGAACTCTCCACCCCCAAAAGGGAAACTCTCTGCAATTTCCGGCAAGTTTATGGGCCAAATGTCCCTCCCGTTTGAAATTAAAAAGATGGAGACCTGCGAAATCGGGTTTGCCCAAAAGATTAGGGTGAAAATCAGGCCCGGGAACAAAGTTTCACACCCCAGTCTTTTGACAGACGCTACTTCCATTTATTTTACGGCGTCTGCCCCGGAAAGAAAATAGCCGGGTGGACGCCTGTAAAAATATTACATTTTACTTTTTAGAATTTAGAGACGCTTTTAAAAACCAGAGCGATTTTACAGGAGAAATTTAGGGTAAGGCCTTCCCAAAGGGCAATTAACTCATTAGCAGCCTCTTAGCCAGAGCGACTCACAAAATTGGTGCGTTCACCCTATAGCCGTGGGATAACCACTTTAAAATTTGGGGGGGGGGGGGGGGTTAAAAGGGAATATTTGCCTATCCCAGGTATTCCTTAAAGGGGTGGGGTTTCAAATGTCTCGGAAGGGGTGAGTGACCCCGCTGTCCTGGCGTCTGGGGGAGTTTGTTCCCCTTTGGGTTTTCCCAGACCATAAGCACGTACACGGTTCAGTTGAAAACTGGGCCCACGTCAGTCGACACATGTTGTTGACATGATTTCTCAATTCTACCTGTCCGAGAGGCACGTTGTTTCTACATGCTATATTTCTAATCTGAACGTTGCACAACGTTTTGCTCAGCTGAATGCATCCCAGTTTGAAGACCAGTCTGTTGAAAATCCGTGTGGCAGTGCCACTCTGTCTGTGGTCCCTCTGCAGGTGCAGCACATGGAAGAGCAGAGGGGGCTCTGAAGTGAGCGGGGGCAGGGGTGTGACCTGCCCTTTCCTGCCCCACCCCCATGGGTAGTTAAGTAAAGGGGTTGTGCCTGACAATCACCCCAACTGTGTTGCTGCTGCCGCTCAGGTCAGCCTCTCCTTCTCCTCAGCTGGCATCATATTCATGTACAGACCAGTGACTGTACTAAGTAAGGACCAAGAATACCCACTGCACCATTTGAACGGACCACGAAAACTCCTCTGAACTCCTATCTATAACTAGTCTCTCGTGGGCCTGCCAGAGTCCATGTCATGTAAACTGGTGTCAATGCAACACTTACTACACTACTCCTATAACTAGACTCTCTTTCCATTACATTTGTTTTGGTCCCTGGCCTCTCCTCTCACCTCGCATTCACAATACGCTACTCCTCTCTTCCTATCTCCTACATCCACTCTCCTCGTTACCGGGGCTTCCCTCCTCCTCCTCCCTTCTTCATCTCCTCCTGGTTTCTATGGTCTTGGTAGGGGGACTTGTTGCAGAGCCCTTCTGCTCCAGTCTGTGATGTTTGTGGTCCTCACTTGGTGCCGAGGACTCACGCTGACATCCTGCACTTTGGCCTTCCCCCCAGGTTTGACAAGACCCCAAGTAAAGGGTCATTCCAGCTAGGTCAAAGGTCCCTAGTAGGTTTTCTTTTTATTCCTTCTTTTTTTTCGGATTCCAGATTGTTCTGCTCTATATCCGTTCTCTGATTTCTGGAATCTTCCAACAGGGATTTCTCTAGAAGTTGGGACAAAGAACTGTAATTTTGCGCAACCCTATTCGCACAGGTCCACTTTCATAGTGAACTACATGTTTATCCTGTAACACAGGTATAAAGGTATCGTGGACTGCAGGTTATTGGATTTAGTCTATCAATTATCATAGCTTCTCTATAAAGTATTTTTGTGTTCTCTCCAAATAATGTCATGGGCTGTCTTAGTGCTGTACACGTACATTCTATATTTTAGCAATAAGGCCCGAGGGGGTGTGTTATATGGCCATATCCACGGTCTAGGGTCTGTTAGGTAAGCACGATTCAAAACGCTGGCTCTGCCTCGAGTTCAGCCCTTAGCCGTGTGTATATTGGCCCTATACCACAAAACCCTAGAAGGTGCCTTATTGCTATTATTAACTGGTTTACCAACGTATTTTCGATACAGTCCAACAATACAGTTCAAATCAATACACATCAAATTTTATTGGCCCACATGCGCCCGAATACAACAGGTGCAGACATCATTACAGTGAAATGCTTACTTACAGAGCCTCTTAAACCAACAGTGTCATTTATTTTTAACAATAAAAAGTAAAAATCAAATAAAACACAACAAAAAAAAGTTTTTTTTTTGTTGAGAAAAAAAAGAGCAGCAAGTCAAAATAAAATAACAGTCACGGAGGCGATATATACAGGGGGGTACCGTGTGCAGAGTCAATGTGTCCGGGTGCACCGCTAGTTGAGGTGAAGTAATAGTGCTATTGTGGGTAAGGTAAAGATGACATATGCATAACAGAGTAGCAGCAGCAGTAAAAAGGATGGGGTTGGGGGGCAGTGCAAAATAGTCCGGAGTAGCCATGATTAGGCTCGTTCAGGATGTCTTACAGGCTTGGGGGTAGAAGCTGTTGTGAAAGCCTTTTGGGACCTAGACTTGGCCCGCTCCGGTACTGCTATGCGCGTGCGCGGTAGCAGAGAGGAACAGTCTATGCACTAGGGTGGCTGGAGTCTTTGACCACTTTTTGAGGGCCTCCCTCTAGCACCGCCTGGTATAGAGGTCCTGGATGGCCCAGGAAACTTGGCCCAGTGATGTTACTGGGCCGTAACGCACGACCCTCTGTATTTGCCTTGCGGTCGGAGCCAAGCATTTGCCATAGCTCCGGCGGTGATAGCACAAACCTAGTCAAGGATGCTCTCGGATGTAGCAGCTGTACTCATTTTTTTGAGGATATGAGGACCAATCGCCAAATCTTTTCAATCTCTCTGAGGGGGAATAGGCTTGTCGTGCCCTCTTCACGACTGTCTTGGTGTGTTTGCTCTCACTGCTAGTTCGTTGGTGATGTGGGACGCAAGGAACTTGGAAGCTCTCAGTCCTGGTTCCACTACAGCCCCACGTCGTATGGAGAATGGGGGGCCGTGCATCAAGTACTCTTTTTTTTCCTGTTATCCACAATCATTTCTCCTTTGTCTTGGTCACGTTTGAGGGAGAGGTGTTTATCCTGGCACCACACGGCCAGGACTCTGAACCCTCCCTTCAACGTGACCCATGTTATCACGGTTCAGATATACCACAGCTTTCAGCCAATCAGCATTCAAGGCTCGAGTCACCCCCGGTTTTTGATAAAAGGGAACGTGTGTGTGTCAGCTTTGAGCATTATGTGGTGGTGCCTTGGTTATTTCTGTTGTGTTTTAGCTTGAGGGTTTGGCCACTCCCCCAGCTGCTGTTTCCATATGTTCCACGCACGGGCGCTCTTCTCTGTCCGTTGTCGTTGCTGGTATGTGTAGTAACGTTCACACATACGTTATTATTGTCAAGGTCAATGTCAAGGTTGAATCTGATGTGCTGAGGGGGGAGTATGGACACCTGTGCGATGCAACCTGCTGCTGCTCTCCTGGGGGACATCAATACTATTGTCCAGCAGGGTAACACAAAACAGTCCTGGGGGACTGGAGATCCTGTCTTGAATCCAGCTCTGTCGTAGCTGGCCTGCGACCGGGGAGACCCATGGGGCGGCGCACAATTGGACCAGCTTCTTGCCTTAGGGTAGTGCGGGAATGGCCGGCTCAGTTCGTTATAGCATGGTGGTGTTTGCCAACGCCAGGTGTTGTGTGGGTTCGATTCCCACGGGGGGTAATTAAAAAAAAAAAGTAACATATGCACTAACTGTATAGTCGGCTATCTGGGATAAGAGCGGTCTGCCTAAATGCCTAAAACCATTTTAAATGTAGAGGGCCCCGTAAACGTTTTCCACAAACGTCAGCATGAGTGCGCTGACTGTGGAAGCACTAATCACTGGACCAAAGCTTCACTGTCAGATGCAACCAGCTTTGCGTCAGAGTGCTTTCCTTCTCCGGGCCACAGGAGCTTTGACTATAGTGAGGCCTGGGCAGCGACACTGAACCCTGGATGTGGGACTAGACTGCGCAGGATCTCAGGAACACTAGAAAGCCTCAGTTCTGAGAGGGGCAATGTGTGGGCATTCTTATTTTATCTTCCACTGACTGATGATATCGCAATCTGTTTATTCTTACTTTTGTGAGTCAGTACCCAAGAACAATCACAAGTGCATTTTTCATGAAACTACTACATGAGAATTACTCAGAATTGACAGTTTGTTTTAGCAACCACTGTGCTAGTACACTGGATAAAGTTGAGCTGACGGGGATGTTAGATAGTGGGTCCATGGCTACTACTCACTCTGCGCCAGATATTGTACCTTCGTTGGAGAGAGGGCAGGGGGGGAGTGTAGAAGGGGAACTTTCATAGATCCGTCAGACCTCATTCCTTGTGGCGTTGTGGTGGTGAACACCAAACTAAGCCCAGTGGGCAATGTGTGGACTTAAAAATGGCAACTTATGATGTGTGCTTCTGTTATGTTAGTCACGCAGTGGCTTATTGTGATGGCAGGTTTATGAACTCATTGTGGGAAAACTAATGTGTTTTGAAGTCTCTGATGAGAACAGTGAGTTTCTTTATGTGATAACACGTCAGGTGCCGCGAGAGCTGTGGCCTGCACCAGGCTAAGCTATGGTGTGTTGTCTCTTCGTTGTAAGGTATGTCATTATTTTGTTCGAGAAATTATGTTGGTATATCATTTTTACTGGTATTTGTAGAGTGTGTTTGTTAGGCGCTGAATGGTGTTGCACGCTCGCACCTGTTCTCTTTTGGGGACCTAAAGAACCTCAACTAGCATAGGTGCCCGAGAGCTGTGGCTGCACACCAAGAGCTATACATTATTGTGTGTTGTCTCCTCTTCGTGTGGCAGGTCGAATTAAAAAAAATTCCTATACATCAGAAATTTCCAGTTAGTGGCCAGTGTCCTAATTACGTGAACCTGCCGATGGTGCAGCTCAGCGCCGGACCGCCGGAGCTGTGCATAGTGGATGAGGTGCCACGACCTGCCGCATGTGAATTGTGATGATGGCTAACTGTAAGTGATATATACTGTAAAAGTGAAAGTGAATGTATCATATTTCATTAGCATTAGCAGGTGTTACGTAGCTTGATCATTAATGTATGTTTTGACTCTGATTGCGTTTTTTGCAGTTATTATTTTTTGGGTATTTGAATGCACTAAATTACATTGTATGTTAGTGCCCAGCAGTGTTTGAGCCCTGGAAGATTCCCTCACATCCGTTAATGAACGTGTTTCCAACTATTTAAAACCCTTTCTGAAGCATTTGATATAAAGTTGCAGCCTAGTGCAGAAATTGCTATTTTTTGGAGTACCAAACAACAATCCTTCTCTGACCAATAGACAGCTAGATGCCATTGCCTTTGCCTCCCTGTTAGCCCGCAGAAGGATTTTATTGGATTGGAAATCTATCAATCCTCCCTTAGCCTCTCTTTGGCTCAAAGATCTGAAGCTGTTCCTAAAATGAGAAAAAATGAAGTTACCATTCGAGGGTCAACCAACTCATTTTATTCCTCCTGGGACCCGATGATATCCTATTTTGAACAGCTCCAAACACTTCCTCCAGATTAGTACTCTTGGCCCCACCTTGAGATTACTGCTATATAGGCCTATAAAATCACTTAATCACCTGAAATTGTTAGGCTATTACATTTTTGCTTGAAGTAACGTTGTTGTATACTTTTGTTTTGTTTTCTGACATGTAACTCAATTACTTTCCCTTTCTTTTTAAATGTGTTTGGAGGCATTCTGGGGGGAGGGGGAGGTCAAAGGGGGACTAAAAGGGGAGAAATGTACCATGTCTTTACATGTTATCTTTCATTCATTGTGAATACAAAATATATAATTTTTAAAGGGAAGGCTTTGAAGCCAGATTTAGCGGATTTTTGCTGTTTAGTTTTCCTCAACCTGTGTTTTGTTTTCTCTCTCCTCTCCCTGTTAGATGGTGAGGCTGCTTCTCTCCAGAGGAGCCAACATTAATGCCTTTGACAAGAAGGATCGCCGAGCAATCCACTGGGCTGCTTACATGGGTGATGAGTTTACCACATCATTTACATTCTGACTAATGTCCTTTATACCAATGAATGAATGAATGAATGGACTGTGTGTTAGTCTCACAGCTCAGCTGTATGAGCCACGTCTAGTGTGTTATTATGTCAGAATCATGTACTAAGTAGGTTGATTAGATGTTTTCAGTTGTACTAACATGATGTAGGTGTTGCTTATGGTGCTGTGTACCACTGTAAACTAATCTATCTCTCCCTCTCTCTCTGCTCTATCTCTCTGTGTTTGTATGTATCTCTGTTTCTCTCTTAGCCCGTCTACTCTCTCTCTACTCTCTCTCTCTCCTCTCTCTCTCTCTCATCATCTCTGACTCTCTCCTCGGTCTCTCTTACTCTCACTCTCGTAACTCTCTCTCTCTCTCTCTCTCTTCTCTCTCTCTCTCTTTATCCTCCCCCTCTCTCTCTACCATAGGGCACATTGAGGTGGTGAAACTGCTGGCCTCTCATGGATCAGAGGTGTCCTGTAAAGACAAGAAGGCCTACACCCCTCTCCACTCTGCAGCCTCCAGTGGAATGATCAGTGTGGTCAAGTACCTCCTGGACCTTGGAGTGGATGTGAGTCAACACGCATTCAAATGTGTAGGGGGTTTTCATAATAGTAATGAAGAGAGAGAGGTTGGACCAGGGGGTTTTCATAACCAAGTAATGAAGAGAGAGAGGTTGGACCAGGGGGTTTTCAGAACCAAGTAATGAAGAGAGAGAGGTTGGACCAGGGGGTTTTCAGAACCAAGTAATGAAGAGAGAGAGGTTGGACCAGGGGGTTTTCAGAGGTTGGCCCAAGGGGAGGAGAGAGGTTGGACCAGGGGTTTTTCAGAACCAAGTAATGAAGAGAGAGAGGTTGGACCAGGGGGTTTTCAGAACCAAGTAATGAAGAGAGAGAGGTTGGACCAGGGGGTTTTCAGAACCAAGTAATGAAGAGAGAGAGGTTGGACCAGGGGGTTTTCATAACCAAGTAATGAAGAGAGAGAGGTTGGACCAGGGGGTTTTCAGAACCAAGTAATGAAGAGAGAGAGGTTGGACCAGGGGGTTTCATAACCAAGTAATGAAGAGAGAGAGGTTGGACCAGGGGGTTTTCAGAACCAAGTAATGAAGAGAGAGAGGGGTGGACCAGGGGGTTTTTCATAACCAAGTAATGAAGAGAGGAGAGGTTGGACCAGGGGGTTTTCAGAACCAAGTAATGAAGAGAGAGGTTGGACCAGGGGGTTTTCATAACCAAGTAATGAAGGAGAGAGAGGTTGGACCAGGGGGTTTTTCATAACCAAGTAATGAAGAAGAGAGAGAGAGGTTTTCAGACCAGGGGAGAGGTTTTTTTCCAGAACCAAGTAATGAAGAGAGAGAGGTTTAGACCAGGGGGTTTTCATAACCAAGTAATGAAGAGAGAGAGGTTGGACCAGGGGGTTTTCAGAACCAAGTAATGAAGAGAGAGAGGTTGGACCAGGGGGTTTTCAGAACCAAGTAATGAAGAGAGAGAGGTTGGGACCAGGGGGGGTTTTCATAACCAAGTAATGAAGAGAGAGAGGTTGGACCAGGGGGTTTTTCAGAACCAAGTAATGAAGAGAGAGAGGTTGGACCAGGGGGTTTTCATAACCAAGTAATGAAGAGAGAGAGGTTGGACCAGGGGGTTTTCAGAACCAAGTAATGAAGAGAGAGAGGTTGGACCAGGGGGTTTTCATAACCAAAGTAATGAAGAGAGAGAGGTTGGACCAGGGGGTTTTCATAACCAAGTAATGAAGAGAGAGAGGTTGGACCAGGGGGTTTTCATTTTTGTACATTTGTTCATGAAAAGGGTCTAAAATATTTTTTTTACGTTCATCACTAGAAAGGACATATGTAGATACAAAGTTTTTTTTTATAAAAAACGAAAAAATATGTTTTTATAAATTTTTCATGAAAAAGGGTCTAAAAATATTTTTTTTACGTTCATCACTAGAAGGACATATGTAGATAACCAAAGTTTTTAAATAAAAAACTAAAAAAAAATATTTTTTATAAATTTTTAATGAAAAGGGTCCTAAAATTCATTTTTTATAACGTTCAGCGCTAGAGAGGACCATATTGTAGATACAACGTTTTTTTATAAAACCGAAAAATATATATTTTTATATAAAATTTTCATGAAAAGGGTCTAAATATTTTTTTT
>JAGTTL010002128.1:0-10433 GCA_036851935.1 Coregonus suidteri | reverse complement strand
CAGGGGATGGAGCACAGCTTGTATTCACTGTTGGCTGGACAGTACAGCCCTGTACAGGGCATAGGAAGGAAAATGTACCAAAACATGTCCATGTATAGATCATGTAGAGTTTCACATCAGATTTAGTTGAAATAGTCATCAATACAGAGCAGAAGGATTTATCAATTCAAACTACTTACCACAGAAATCTGAAGCCCTCCATTCATCTATGTTTGCCCCTTCCTCCTGGCAAGCAGCGGTGTAACTTGAGAGAATCTGACACAGGGCAGTCTTCTTGCCATTGTTGTAGCAGAGGTCGTGGACACAGTTGTCAAATGCAGCGTTTGGGTTGACCATCCCGTGGCAGTTCTGGAACGCTCGCTCAGAGTCCAGCAGCTTCCCACAGTAGTCCCGGCCTAAATAGAGAGCCTTCTCCTGAGGGGGAACTGGGGGTTGTTCACAGTCGTCACATCCACACATCCAACAACGTTGCTAGTTTTCCAGCACCTCACAGCCATAGATGTCCCTGTCGTCTGTTAGATAGTCCTCTGGGTCCGCGTTGAAGTTTCCACACAGGCCACAGAGGGAGCCTGTGTGCCTTGACTCAACACTGAAGGAAGGCTCAAAATATTCCCATTCACCTGAAACAAGACTGAGAAGTAGTCAAAAGGGCATGTCCAAGACGAGGTGATATTACAAATCTTCTGACACTGATAGTTTTTAGACAATAGTGCATACAGGGAACTCTATTCAATATGTATCCAAAGCAGGCCAACACACCACAACTACTTCATTCCAGTAATGAGAGATCTCAATAGAGTAACCATGGACCAACATATTGACCCTTTTGGAATAAGCTGGTGTCGTCCTCCTCTCGTTCTGCACCGCCTCACTGAAACCAGGCAGGTCTCCCGAGCTAGGGAAGTGCCTCACCAGCTGGTACACAGAGGTGCCTTGGGAGTAGTAGAGACGCTGATGGCTGCAGCCACACCTGCTGTCTGGGACACAGTGGCTGCCACTGAACAGGTAGCCGGCCTTGCAAGACCCTGAGCCCCAGCCTCTGACATACTGTACCAGTCAAAAGTTTGGACACACCTACTCATTCAAGGGTTTTTCTTTATTTTTTATATTTTCTACATTGTAGAATAATAGTGACGACATTAAAACTATGAAATAACACTTATGGAATCATGTAGTAACCAAAAAAGTGTTACACAAATCAAAATATATTTGATTGTCCTGTTGAAAAACAAATGATAGTCCCACTACGTGCAAACCAGATGGGATGCCGTATCACTGCAGAATGCTATGGTAGCCATGCTGGTTAAGTGTGCCTTGAATTCTAAATAAATCAAAGACAGTGTCACCAGCAAAGCACCCCAACACCATCACACCTCCTACTCCATGCTTCACGGTGGGAACCACACATGCGGAGATCATCCGTTCACCTACACTGCGTCTCACAAAGACATGGTGGTTGGAACCAAAAATCTCAAATTTGGACTCATCAGGCTAAAGGACAGATTTCCACCGGGTCTAATGTCCATTGCTCGTGTTTCTTGGCCCAAGCAAGTCTCTTCTTCTTATTGGTGTCCTTTAGTAGTGGTTTCTTTGCAGCAATTCGACCATGAAGACCTGATTCACGCAGTCTCCTCTGAACAGTTGATGTTGAGATGTGTCTGTTACTTGAACTCTGTGAAGCATTTATTTGGGCTGCAATCTGAGGTGCAGTTAACTCTAATGAACTTATCCTCTGCAGCAGAGGTAACTCTGGGTCTTCCTTTCCTGTGGCGGTCCCCATGAGAGCCATTTTCATCATAGCGATTGATGGTTTTTGCGACTGCACTTGAAGAAACCTTAAAAGACTGACCTTCATGTCTTAAAGTAATGATGGACTGTCGTTTCTCTTTGCTTATTTGAGCTGTTCTTGCCATAATATGGACTTGGTATTTTACCAAATAGGGTTATCGTCTGTATACCACCCCTACCTTGTCACAACACAACTGATTGGCTCAAACACATTAAGAAGGAAAGAAATTCCACAAATTATATTTTAAAAAAGCACACCTGTTAATTGAAATGCATTCCAGGTGACTACCTCATGAAGCTGATTGAGAGAATGCCAAGAGTGTGCAAAGCTGTCATCAAGGCAAAGGGTGGCTATTTGAAGAATCTCAAATATAAAATATATTTTGATTTGTTTAACACTTTTTGGGTTACTACATGATTCCATATGTGTTATTTCATAGTTTTGATGTCTTCACTATTATTCTACAATGTAGAAAATAGTACAAATAAAGAAAAACCCTGGAATAAGTAGGTGTGTCCAAAATGTTGACTGGTACTGTATGTCAGAGTAGGCCTGCATCGACCTACAGACAGCAGAAGGAGCTCCATCGGCAACACACTGGTCAGCCTTGCAGCTGCACGGGTCAGGATCAACATGGTCGTTGCTCTGCAGCAGCCTGAAACCGAACCCAATACAGGTTTAGAGTTCACTTGGCCTGTACTGCACGCAGGACATGAGGTGCCGCAGTCCTCTGGGCTCCGTAGGTGTCCACTTTCCAGTGAAGCGCGAAGTCCACAGCCGCCACGTTTCCATCAGGGATGGCAAAGTTATTAGTTGCATTGTGGTTGTAGTTTCCACAGAGACCACACAGTGAACCAGACAGCTCTGGAGCCACTTCCAACTCAAGGTTGTGATGCCAGTCATACCTCAGCATCAGGCCAATGTCTGTTTCCAGGACAACGCTGGAGCTGTATAAACGCATAGAGCCGGCGGCCAGGGTTAGGGGCAGGTTCCTCTTCTGACTATTGATCTGCAAAAGCAACAAGACAGTATGGACACATACTAGCCACAATCACAGCAAAGTGATACCGAAAATGATATAACTTTCAAATGACCATATCCTCACCCTGCCCTGGAGGACAAAGTCCCTGCCGACGAAGGTGCAGTAGTAAGAATCCCCCAATGCAGATCTTAGACTCTGAAGAGAAGACAGGCTTTCCGTCCTTCTTTACACACATTTTTAAGAAAATAAAATGCAAAATGTGGTTTCTTCAGTTAGGTACACGCAAAATAACCGCTGACTACTTTGTTTTTGTATCTGCAGATCCCTGTGAGGAGATGCACTGTGGACCTGGATCTGCAGATACAAAAACAAAGTAGTTAACCAAATTTGCATTTTATTTTCTTAAAAATGTTGAAAAGTAAAATCACCTATGGAGCCATGAGCTCATCTCTAGTTGTCGTACATACCTTCTTTTTCACACATGGCTGGATAGTTTAAGTTGAGGGCAGCCATTGCCAGCAAGTTGGAGTTCATGTTAGTGTTAGTCAGGGGAGGGAAAACAAAGTCAGACTCCAAGATAGAAACTGGCTTCAGGTCAGCAAAGCCGCAAGTGCAGTTGTCATTCTCCTGTTTAGAGCATGTGTAACCTGTTGCGACACCTACAGCCTTCTGAGAGCAAATCCCTGTCCTAGACAGGGTGGCGTTACTCTGAAGCTGAACACTCGCCAGTGCCTATGTAGAGGATCAGGATAGTGCCCTTGGTATACACACTCCTGTCAAGCTCCACCGCCGCTGGAAGGGCTACGTGTACAACGTCGCCTGTTCAAAACTGGTGATCACAACCTCACTGACAGTGGTTTGGCCAAGGAGTGAGTGAGGGGTGACGGGGCAGTAGCGAATCCCCCAGGAGGAGACCTCATGGAGCAGGTTGGTGGTGCAGAACCCCAGGACACAGAACGAGGCTAGGACAGAAATGGACTGACCGGACGACACCCTGAGGAGGTGGGAGGAGTGGGTGCAGTTAATGCCCACAATAGAAGGCATATGGGCACAGTCTTTGTTTGGCCAGGGGAGAGGTAGACATACTGGGTGAAGCTGCTGTAGAGATCCTGCACACTGACAGAGGTCGATGATCTGGACGTGATGGTTACCTCATGACGGACATCAGCACCTGGATAGTTATGCTGGGGGAACATCATAAGGAACTTCCCACTAGTTGAACTGGCCCAGCATATGCCTGATGAAAAAAAATATTAAACTTCATACATCTAGTGCAGTCATAGGCAATACATTTACAAAAGCGTAATAGTGACTAGAATGGGCAGACTATAGGACATTCCCATGTTTAAACTAAAATGGGGCTAATGAGATGTCTTCAATCTGAAAAAGCTATAAATTGTACAAACACTAGTCGAGGAGAGCAAATAAATATGTTATGAAGCTAAATGTTGGAACATTGCATTTGCAGAAAAGTGACCGCTTTCACAGCGCACACTGATCACCTGTAAGTAAAACCTACTGTATATGTTTCATGCCAAGCTAAGAGCACTGAGCAGTGTGTAACTAATGGAAAACAGATAACACTATCAGGGCAGGTGTCAGATTTCACCTGGCTCAGCAGCCAATGAGAGAATTCAGAGCACAGTTCCTAGTTCCTAACCCCTGTCTGATGTGCACCTGTGCGCACATTCTCAGGAAGTTCCCATGTTGCCAGGGATCACAACGACAGTGGAACAAAACATAGCAGTGGTCTAGAATCAACTCTGCACAGCTAGAAGTGTCAACACGACCTGAGGTGAGTGATGCTTTCCATATAAACTTAGAATGTAGCAAGAGCCTTGATTAAAAGATGTCAGTGTGGCAAACATTACGTTAAAACTATCCACTTTCAGCACTGTCTTGTATAATTTAGGATGTGGGACTGTGAAGAAACTGCTTTAGTATTCTTTGCATGAGCAGTTTGAGCTGTTAAACACATTTTTGTAATACTTATTTTGTAAGAACACATGTCCGGGGCAGGACTAGTTAATGATTGACAGTCGACAAGTGGGTTATAATGCTTACATTGAGGGATAACCACTACAGAAAAGCTTTGGTTTAATATGGACATCCTCTAAAGCATAACCTACAGACATTTAAAAAAAAAAAAACTTTTTTAGTCATTTAGCAGACGCTCTTATCCAGAGCGACTTACAGTTAGTAAGTGCATTTTCATACTGGCCCCCCGTGGGAAACGAACCCACAACCCTGGCGTTGCAAGCGCCATGCTCTACCAACTGAGCTACAGGGGACTACAAAGGTGCTCTGTTAACAAGTATGTTCATTTTAAACCAAAACCTCAGTTACTGCGCTGCCAACAATCCTAAATAGCTTAGTTTTAATCAACACCAATGTGAATAAGACAGAGAGGGAAGAGAGGTGACTGTCTAAACTGTAGCTTCAGCACTTTACATTCTGCATGTCAAAAGCCATTATAAGCTGCCAGACAATGCACTAATCTAGCATTGCTTGTCAGATGGTTGCAAGCTTCCATTGGAGGACCCATGACCACCTGATTAACAAATGGGAGAGAAGGGCCTAATTAGAAGTCTACTAAGGTGCCCCCAGCATTACCATGACATTAAATGGCACTATGCTAAGGGATAGAATATCAGGCTGGCACAATATCCAGGCAGGTCAATGTCTTCATTATCTAAAGAACTGAGACACAGGTAGCCCCACCCCACTAATAACACAAAACTATACAAATAGTTACTCAGAGTCAGAGGATAACTGTTGAGTCTTGAGTGGCTTAAGGCAGAGGGAAGGGCAACATAACAGTATGTTGAATATGTGGATTACATGAGTCTTCACAAGATATTTAATGTAAATGTAATGTCTATCCTGAGTGATGATTCACACCACACATACAGTATGGCATAACTTATTAAGAGAAAGCTTACAACTCAGTATTGGCCTAATTGGCCTGCATGTCAATCCAAGGTTTGGGCCAAGACCTACAACCTTTATCTTGCATAAATAAACAAATTGGGTGATATTTCACTTGAGTCACAATGATGGGAATTACATTGAATGGCACACATTGTAACTAAGCAAAGGCAGAATGAGGGAACCAGGGCCAGCCCTTGCCTTTTGGGGGCCCCCACCTCGCGGGTAAACGTTTGAGTGGTCGCCCTCTTGACGTGCCCAGTCGGTAATTCAGCCATTATTATTACAAGTTTAGACTCAGCCGGGGCCCTAGGCAACCACCTATGGGGGCCCTGGGCAACAAGCTATGTCACTTATGCCCAGGGGCGGCCCTGGAGAGAACACAGAAATACCCTGAAGGACTCCATCAATCTATTTCAAGAGTTTTCCAATGACCTTGCACACAGAAGTCACACACACATTGTCTGGAAATATGCAAAAGGAAAAGGCTTGCTAAACCATAAGAGGGATGCAGTACTTACCAATAACTAAGAGGTAGCACACCTGGAACAGCAACATAAACTTAATTGTTGGGAACAGAAACAGTTGTTTAGTTGGATCAAATGAACAGAAAAACAACTGTATTTAGATTGTCGTATTTTTTGTTGAAGAAATACTTTGCTAACCCCAAATTCACACACATGATAATTGAAGCATTTGCACAGGCAGAAAACAATTCTGATAGTTCTTCCACTAATTGGTATTTTGACCAATCACATCAGATCTTTTTACATCTGATCTTTTTCTAAAGACCAATTAGTGGGAAAAAAGATCAGAATTGGTCTGCCTGTCTAAACACAGCCATCGACTGAATTGCAGTTGGTGACTGATCTATAAATCACCTTGCACTATAAATAACTATTCATTATTATTTATAGATCAGTCAGACAGTGACACTTTGCCCACAATGTATCACGGATTTGATGCTCTCAAACACAGGCAAGGTGTTGATTGCTGGCCGTAATTAGCTCAGATTGACAGGTGAGTTTGAGCTTCGCTCAAGGAGGGAACAACATGAACACGTGTTACACTGCAATACCTCTCTCTTTCGAAGAAGGGCTGTAAAATTGACTTCAGTGTCACAACCAAATGATAGTGCTTTCATTTCAGAACATTGCAATGGAAAATTCAAACGTTCAATTTCATCTTCAAACCAACGTCTTCACTGTAAGTGCTGCTATAAAAGACAACTGCCGCATATGTGTCTCTTTATTGTATAGGCCTAGGTGTACTCTAACACAAGGGTATTTTTCATATCTTCCCTGCAAAACATCCGCGCAAACATTATGTCAATGACTTATTTAGGGTATTTCTTTCTTCTAAGCGATGTGATAAATTGCCAGTGAATTTCCTTTTTGTTTTTTCGAACATGTTCCTCTGAACTTGGCCCTTGCAGCAGCACAGTGCTTCCTGCCACAGGCGTGTGAACATCTTGCAGGTTCATTTTAGTCTCATAATAGTCTATTGTGAAACACAGCTGGTCGCACGGTGCAGAAAGTCAGTGTAGGTGAGTACCTTTGCGTGGGCACCAGACAGAACCAAATCTATAATAACTCTAACATTTATAGACTATGACATTATAGAAGACAGTCTGAAGTGTACTATGTGAAAATGCTTTATTTAAAATCTTTTGGTGTTTTTTAATATATATAGTTTAATTGGTGTTGAAATGGCTCGACACAAGTTGAGTAAATGTCAGCTCATGTTCTGTTGTTGGTTGTCTGGGGCTGATATATTAATACAAACATTATAAAATAGGCTACAGTAGCCTCAGTCTTTCCTACATAGGAAACCAGGTAACTTTTGCACAGATTCTGTGATGTGTTGGCTACCTGAACAAGAGAAGTGAAACAGTGAAATTACATATTTTATGATCATATTAATATGAGAGCAAAAACATTGGCAAAAGCTGGAGAAAAGGGTATTATGGATTTCTACTTAGGCTAAATAGGCTTATTGGTATGTGTTTTGTTGTCTTGCTAATATTGGTCTCTGTTGGAGCAGAAACCATTCACCCTTTCTGTGCACTGCAGTGTACTGTCTTTTCTTCTGTATGGCTGCCAAAGCAGAACGAGTTTGCCTTTATAACTATTTTATCAGCCAGCTAATGACTAAGGCAGGGTACTGAACCTAAACGTTCTGTTTGTAAGCTGTCCTAACTGTGTAATGATAATGACTCACAGAAAGTTCTCTCATTCAAATTGTGGCTGGATTGAAACACTGAAGCAGTTATTCCGTTTTTGTGTATTCATTCTCAACCACATAGTTGAGGTGATCCTAATGTTTTGCTAAGTTTGTTTATTGGCAGTCATTAACATTGGACCTATAGGCTACTACCTGCCTCACTGCCCTTTATATGATGAACTCCAAATGGTCCCCTGGTAGAGCATGGCGCTTGCAACGCCAGGGTTGTGGGTTCGTTTCCCACGGGGGGCCAGTATGAAAATGTATGCACTCACTAACTGTAAGTCGCTCTGGATAAGAGCGTCTGCTAAAATGTAGTTACAGTAAGCTTCAAATGTAATGACTAGTCCCATAATGAAGTAGATTTATAGTCTGTTGTGTTGATAAGGGCTGTAGCCTCAGACAGAGAAGGAGCGATCACACAGTCAGGCTTTATGACTCAACACGAAACACAGACAAGACAGTCATTCTCTCACTTCCTGTCTTGTGCACACGTGTGCCTGTGTGTCTGCAATGTGTTTTTGTGTTTGCTTGTGTGTGTCAGCCTGACCTGAATATTTTCTCAGATCAAACAAACCAAGTTTTTTAGAGACCTTTTAGTTCTACTATACTAAAGAGTGGTGGAAGCCCACATTGACATCAAATGGTTCAAACTTGTTGGGAGAAGTCTGTGCGCACAGAGCAGCCAAGGCAGAGGATATTGAACATTTGTTTGAATCAACTGTATTTCTGAGAGGGATGTGAGACCCAACTGTGAAGGTCTAGATTATTAAGAGGCTCGGATGAACATGGAATACTGTAAAATGTAAATGTAAATGAAATCCTTCAGTGAGCTTGAAACCTGAGGGGGTGTCTAGGTCAGTGTTTACACTCGATTATTTTCCAGGCAGGATGCAAAGGCCCATAAATCAATATCCCGGGCTTCTAAAAGTTTAAATTGAAATCACTTGAAGACTTCTTCTCTTAGAGAACACAGAGCTAGGCTGAGGAGCCCGCCACAGCTTTACAGGTGTAGAGAAAACACTGGTCTGGTCCAGGTATGTAGGGATTAGTCTGGTCATGGTGATAGTGCTGTTTCATTAACAAAACAAAGAACAGCAGCAGCATCTCTCCATCAGATGGCTGTTGAAGATGTTTTGTCTAATTGAATAGCATTAAAGTTTCCCTGAACGATGGCGCTGATGGGGTACAGCGCTACACTGAAGTGAGACACAGTATACTCCTATATAACACTGTTATGCAAGTCAGCGAGCCATGGGCCAAACACATCACATGCACAATGTACTGTACTTCAGTAATGGTAGTCGCAACAGTCAGCCAGCAGTGGTTCATCATAATGTCAGAATTCAATTATTAGTCTTGTGACTGTCTCTGTTGTCTGCAGTTCATTTTGTTGGTCAGTCAGATAGAGAGATGATCAGACAGATCACTCAGGCAGACAGAAGCAGAATATGCGGGCCTTGTTAAAGTGTCATTCGGTTCTGTGATGATGATTGATAGCATGTCTGCACAAAGGATGGTCACATCATATCTGTGTACTTTGCTACTGTGGGTTTCATCCTGAAAACTCTCTGCAACCCCTCGTAACTTTCACATTTTGGTCACAAAACACAGCCAGCCCGAGTGCCAAACTCGGATGTTGCCTGATGCCTGAATTGCTTCATCGGCAACCTGTGGGTCATGCTCTCTATAGCAGGTAATGTCCTCTGAATGTCGTTTTATGTGGCATATGTACCCTGCTCCATTATTGTTGTTTGCTGGACTGTTGCAATAGTGTAAGGGCCATGTGTTGTTTATGGGTTATAGAAAGAGACTAGTGCCATTTAACTCACCTAGATAAACGGCTTCTGTGCAGGAGACCAGTTGAGTATATATTCAAATATAGAAAATATGAGATTCTCCCCTACACTGAAACACATAGAAAGCAGAGCTACCCCAAATTGTGAAATGAATGGCAATCACATGAATAACAAAAAAATCCTGTAAGCTTATCTCTCCCTTTCCCTCTCTTCGACAAAAAAAGGGTCAAAATTAAAACAAGAATATTAAAAAATTTTTCAAAAACTTTATCCCCAATACAAAAAAATAGTAACCCGAAGGAATTAAAGAAAAACTATATGGAGGGAGAAAATGACAGAGCGACAGGGACAAAAATAAAAGTGGAAAAATTATAGAATACAGAAATTTTACATGGTTTTGAGAAATTTGCAAGATATGTAACAAAGTGCCCCTAGTGTTTTCCATTTATTAAAGGGGCCAAGTGTGGGGAAAGGCTTTTAAAACGGGTTTGATGCCCTTGAGATAGAAGCTTTTTTTCATTCTCTCGGTCCCAGCTTTGATGAAACCGTATGACCTCCCCTTTTTGGATGATGCGGGGTGAACGGAAAGTGGCCCTCGGGTGGTTGATGCCCTTTGGATAATGTTTTTGGCCTTCCTGTGACACCGGGGTGTGGTAGGTTGTCCTGGAGGGCGGGTATTTTCCCCCCAGTAATCCGTTCGGCAAAACTGCAC
>JAGTTL010002127.1:0-10437 GCA_036851935.1 Coregonus suidteri | reverse complement strand
ATCCTTTCAAGTTTTTATCAACGGGTTTTTAGGACCGCTCCGGCCATCCTGACTAAATACAATTATTGGGTATCGGGCTTCTATTGAACCATGAACAGTATCCGGTTATTTAAAAGAGGATAGGTTTGCTGGTGCTAGTGTCTTCAGAATATGTGTCTGGAAGTATCGCACAACCCGTCAGGGTAAGAGTGCCAACAGGTCCACATGTCAAAATGGGGGTGAAATCTTAGCAAATGGCTTAAGTGGTGATTCATGAGAATCGTTTTTTTTTTTTTTTTTTTTTTTTTTTTTGGTTTATCAAGGGAGCTTACACCTGTAACCTGTGGCTTGACTTTCAATGCGGCGAGTTCCGATTCCCTTGCAGACTATCTTTTTTCACTGACAAACAACAGACCAGTTGTCCATTTCCGAGATCTTTTGTTATTTGCCTGTTTGTGGCCGCCTGGAGCTTGCGTGATTCTTGCAATTTTCTTTCAACCTCTCATCAACTAGCTGTTTTTGCAGAATGTCAAAAATAGGATAGTTATTCACTACTCATACTAACTGTTATTTCCATTATCTGAAGTAATTATTCATCAACTGGTTTATTACAAAGCAGCATGACATGCAGGCGCTAAAGGTTTGTCAGAAGTGGGATTCGAACCCACGCCTCCAGGGGAGACTGCGACCTGAACGCAGCGCCTTAGACCGCTCGGCCATCCTGACTACATACAATTTAGTTGGGTATCGGGAATGAACAGTATCGGTTAAAAGTAGGATTAGGTTTGCTGGTGCTAGTGTCTTCAGAATATGTGTCTGGAAGTATCGACAACCGTCAGGGTAAGAGTGCCAACAGGTCCACATGTCAAAATGGGGGAAATCTTAGCAAATGGCTTAGTGGTGATTCATGAGAATCGTTTTTTTTTTTGGTTTTTAGGGGTTTATCAAGGGATCTTACCTGTAACCTGTGGCTTGACTTTCAATGCGGCGAGTTCCGATTCCCTTGCAGACTATCTTTTTTCACTGACAAACACCGACCAGTTGTCCATTCCGAGATCCTTTTGTTATTTGCCCTGTTTGTGGCCGCCTGTGAGCTTGCGTGATTCTTGCAATTTTCTTTCAACACTCTCATCAACTAGCTGTTTTTGCAGAATGTCAAAAATAGGATAGTTATTCACTACTCATACTAACTGTTATTTCCATTATCTGAAGTAATTTATTCATCAAACTGGTTATTACAAAGCAGCATGACATGCAGGCGCTAAAGGTTTGTCAGAAGTGGGATTCGAACCCACGCCTCCAGGGGAGACTGCGACCTGAACGCAGCGCCTTAGACGCTTGGCCATCATGACTTACATACAATTTAGTTGGGTATCGGGTATGAACAGTATCGGTTAAAAAGAAACAAACCCCCTAGGATAGGTTTGCTGGTGCTAGTGTCTTCAGAATATGCTGGCCAAACCGGGACAAGGAAGGGATTTTTTTTCTAATCAATATATATCCTGGCAACAGGTAGTTCAGTGTTCACGTCTGATCTGCCAGCCCACTAAATGTCAAATTCAGGCTAAAGTCGTGCTTCAAAGTCCCGACGTTTTGGGGCGATTTCAGTCCAGGTTGAAATCGCCCAGAAGGCTCTCATAGCCTCAATGTAAAATATATTTTTAATAATTCTGAGCTTTCAATACATTCCTCTATGGGTCTGAGGCTTGCACTACACGCGCTTGTCATACGTAACGGTAACGTAACCAGGAACGGCGACAGCGACGATTTGGACAGGCGACTGGTGTAAACGACAGCACCATCTTCAGAAAAAGATAAGATAAAATGAGCTGTCAAAGAGAACATTGCATCGCGGTGTGAGATTGTCTTGCTTTGTGAGAGTGAATATTGCCACTCAACGGAGGGGGGGATACGGGTCTAGCTGTCCCCCCAAAAAACATGGGGTTTAGAAAACCAGCAGAGTCGGAACACTGTCTACGAGAATCGAGACGACCTCATAGAATTTTTGAAGCCACCCGGGCCCGGGTTATTTTTTTCATTTAAACCAGCCCCCTTTACCAAACCCTACAGAAAAAGGGGACATCGATGCGTTTTTAAATCAAACGTGCCCTCGACAGTTAAAAAAGCAGTGTAAGGCCAAAAGGTAAGTAAAGATTAAACAAAATCATTCACCTTTCTCAAAGAAAGAGTTTTATTTAAAAATGTATGAAGGAAAGGAGACTGCATTTGTTTTTGAAATACATTTTTGTCATTATTTTTGGGCCCCAGGGGTTTAAAATTTTATTTTTTTTATATACTATTTTTAAATGTACAGGGTGCTCAAAGTGTATGAACATCTTCTAAAGCTGACAAAAAAGAGGAAAAAAAAAAAAAAAAACATTTTTAAAAATTTTGATTTTAAATGATTTAATTTAAAAAAAATTTGGGAAAACCCAAAACCTTTTAAGGACAAAAAAAAAATTTTTTTTTCTTTTTTATTCCTCTTTTGGGAAACCTTTAGCATGGGATCAAAACTTAGAGAAACCACTGAAATACTGTGTGAACACCCAGGCTATGTGAGACCCCAAGGGGCAAACTTAAACATTTAAAAAATTTAAATGCACCCCTGCCCTTTTTTAAAGTGGAACTGAATTTTTTTGACTATACTGGATACATTGCATATCCCTTTGGCATCACATAGACAACAATACTGTAAAAACCCAAACAAAAAAATTTGGGTTTCCCTGTTTCCCTCAGGGACTCCTCTCAACAGCAGCTGCAAAAAGCAACAGGACCCAAAAAACCCAGAACAGTTTGAAGAAAGGAGAAGCAGAGGCGGGTCTGAAGAGGTCTGCAACACCATCCTGGTTTCAAAAAAAAAGGGAAAGGTTCTCTTTCTCTGGCCCCCCTTTGTGAGGCACCTTACCCCCCAAGCAACATTTTTTGAAAAGGAAAGGCCATTAAAAAAAATTAAAAAATTTTCTGCCTTTTTACAAATCTATACAATTGGCCAAAAATATGGTTTTTTAAATTTTAAAAATCTATCCCTTTGGGGCCGAAAAAGGGGTTGTTCATTTTTACAAAGCCATACATATTTTTATCCCATGTTGGGGAATGTAAAAGAACACCCTTGATTATTTTTACTGTGAAAAACTTTTTTTTGCTTTTGAAAGCCAACATTTTTTGAGTCAGAAATTTAAATGCTTCGGGTATTGACTTATTGCTCCCCCGTCTTCATGTTTTTTCGGGACATATCTTTTTAAAAATGTGTGTAGGTCACCTAAATCTTTAGAAAAATTTTCCCCTCCTTGGGAAAATTTTTTTAGGAGGGGCCCCCCGCGGTTCAGGGGAAGGGGTGCCCCAAAAGGTCCCCATGTCAAAAAAGGGGGGAAACTTTGCCAAAAGGGGTTTGTGGGGTTCATTTTGGGAAACGGGTTTTTTTTTTTTTTTTTAAAGGGGTTTTTCAAGGGGTCTTTCCGTAAACCCTGGGCTTGACTTTCAAGCGGCGAGTTTGATTCCCCTTTGGGAGACTATCTTTTTTTACGAAAAAAACCCCACCCGTTTTTTCCCTTCCCGGGTCCTTTTGTTATTTTCCGTTTGGGGGCCGCCCCGTGGGGCTTGGGGTGATTCTTCCCAAATTTTTTCAACCTCTCATCAACTAGTGTTTTTGGGAGAATGTCAAAAAAATGGAATTATTCATACTATACTAACTGTTTTTTTCCAAATTTTCTGAAAATAAATTTTTTCACCCAACCCGGTTATACAAAGGGATCCGGGCATGCAGGCGCTAAAGGGTTTTTCAGAAGTGGGTTCGAAACCCCCGCCCCCCAGGGGGACTGGACCCGAACGCCGCACCTTAGACCGCTCCTTTTTTTCCCCCCTTTACAAAAACAATTTAGTTGGGGATCGGGTTTTAACAGTAAACGGTTAAAAAGGGAGGATTAGGGTTTTCTGTTCTAGTGTCTTTAAATTGGTTGGGGAAATATCCAAAAACCGTCAGGGGAAGAGTGCCAAAAGGTCCCACATGTCAAAAAAGGGGGGAAAACTTAGAAAAAGGCTTAGTGGTGAATTTATGAGAAGGGTTTTTTTTTTTTTTTTTTTTTTTGGGTTTTTCAAGGGATTTACCTGTAACCGTGGCTTGACTTTCAATGCGGCGAGTTCAGATTTCCCCTTTCAGAAATAACTTTTTTTACTGGGCAAACACCGACCCCGGTTTCCCTTCCCATCCTTTTGTATTTGCCTGTTTTTGGCCGCCTGTGAGCTTTTCATATTCCCGCAATTTTTTTCAAAACCCCTTTATCAACAAACTGTTTTTGGGAGAAGTCAAAAAAAGGGTAGTTATTCACTATTCATACTAAAAATGTTTTTTTTTCCATTATCTGAAAGTAATTTATTATCAACGGTTTTACAAAAAACAGCATGACATGCAGGCGGGTAAAAGGGTTTTTAAAAGTGGGATTCGAACCCACGCCTTTCCGGGGAGACTGGCCGAACGCAGCGCCTTAAAACCCGGGTCGGGCCATCCTGGGCTACATGCAATTTAGTTTGGGGATCGGGGTGAACAGTACGGTTAAAGTAGGATTTGGTTTTCCCGGTGCTAGGGCTTTTTGACTTTTTTTCCCGGAAGATCGAACCCAACCCTCGGGGAAGATTTCCCAAAGGTCCACATGTCAAAATGGGGGAAAAATTTGCAAAAAGGCTTTGTGGGGATTCCTGAGAATCTTTTTTTTTTTGTTTAGGGGTTAAACAAGGGGTCTTAAACCCGTAACCTGTGGGTTTACTTTTAATGCGGGGGAGTTTTTCCCATTCCCTTGCAGACTATCTATTTTCACGAAAAAACACCGACGAGTTGTCCATTTCCCAGAAATTCCCTTTTTTTTTTTTCCCCGTTTGTGGCCGCCCCCGTGGCTTGCGTGAAATTTTTGCCCAATTTTTTTTTTTTCAAACCTCTCATCAATTTGCTGTTTTTGCAGAATTTTCAAAAAAAAGGTAGCTATTTACTACCTTTCCGAGGGTTGGGGCAAATCATTTTTATGCAAGTCCAAGTAAGTCTCCCAAATCTTTGCCCTTGAGTCCCCCCCTCAAGTCAGTCAAAGATGAGGCAAAATCCCAATCGAGTCAAAAAATCAAAGCCCTCAATTTCCAAACGAGTCCAAAAGTCCCCCATTTTAGTTTCGAGTCTTTCAAATCCTCTTACCACAGAAATAAAAGTATACTCATTATTTTCTGAAGATTGATTTATTTTAAAACCTTTTTTACAAAAAAACATTAATCAAATACAGAAAAAAAACATTAAAAATTTTTAATTTTTCACAAAAAAATGCTTTTATTTGAACAGGGATATTTTAAATAAACAATGCAAGGGAGAGAGGAGAGAGAGGAGAAAAAGAGAGAGAGAGAAAGGAGGGGAGGAGGGGAAAAGGAGGAGAGAGAGGGAGCGGGAGAGAGAGAGGAGGAAATGAGGGGAGGAAAGAGAAGGGGAGAGAGAGAAGAGTGAAGGGGAAAGAGAGAAGAGAGAGGGGGAAGGCAAAAAAGGAGAGAAAAGAGAGGTGAGAAAGAGAAGAGGGGGAGAGAGAGAGAGGGGAGAGAAAAAAGGGTTTCCGGGGAAAGGAAAAAAAACCAAAGCTCTGGAAGTAAAAAAAGGTGGGGAACCGCACTGCAAAAGAACAATCTTACTCCCGTGAAATCCTACCACAGGAGAGGGGGAAAGCTGGTGGACAGGTGATGAAGGCAGAGATTTAAATGTGTGTGCGCGCTGGTGCTGTGGACAGGTTGGGGGGGAAAAGGGCCCCCATAAGGGATGCATTTTCAAAAGATCAAATTGGGGGAAAAGTCTGTCCGTCATTTGGGGCACGATGGGGCGCAGAAAAGATGCCCCATGGCTGAAAACCGTCCACGGAAAACTAGAAAACAGGCACTTTCCAAGACTCGGAAAGGCTACTTGAAAGAGGAAGGAAGAGCTTACTGTTTAGGGGCCCCGAACAAAAAGGGCATTCTGTCCCCTTTGCCATGTCAATGTAGTGACTTTGGGTGTACTGCTGGTGGGGTCCCCAAAACCCTTTTTCTGCCTCTTATGGTATGCAGGGAAACAGCCCTTCTTCCCCCCAAAGTCCTCTATTTTTTCTTCAACAAAGGGACCGGCACAAGGGGCTCTTTTCCGGGAGCATCTTGCAGGGTCAATTCTTAAAAAAAAATAAAAAAGGTGTCCCAACAGCAGAAAAAAAAAGAGCCCTTATTTTTTGAGTTGATGATACTGGTTTAAGGCTTTAAATTTTTTTATTTGTTAAAGCAGTTAATTCACATTTGATCCTAATCAATTAAGTCAAATTATTTTACGTTGCCCTTTTAAGGTTGGGATTGAAAGCCCAAAATATTTTTCCCCTTTTAAATCGTTTTTCCACCTCTGCCTTGATGGGCACGGTTTACCAGCACATGGGGCTCAAAACCCCAGAAAACAAAAGGGGTTGGGGTCCAAGGCGGGTGCTTTCAGGTAACTGTTTTCTAAAGGGGGCAGTGATCCCTTCTTGAGACTGGGCCCCTTTTTTTCATTAATAAGATCCCAAAAAACTTTTTTTTAAAGGGGTGCCTGCGGGCCTTGCCCCCCCAATCAGGAAAGAACTTGGGGGCTTCAGCTTTTCCAAAAATGGGGATTGAGGGAAAAAATTGGGTGGAAAAACTGCACGATTTTAATGGGCTTCTCCCCCTGTGTCAAATCAGGTTTCTTCCCGAACGGTTTTTAAAATGTCCCCCAACCCCCCGAGATTAAAATCTCGTGTGTTTAATGACAGTTTTTTTTGCCCGGCCTTTTCCAAAAAATGCGCAGAGCTTTTGGGGGGACACAATGAAGGAATGCTTTACCTGCCGCATTTTGGAATTTCCCCCCGTGCTCCTGCAGAAGGGGCCCTGGCTCCCCAAAAATTTACCCTCAAAAATTTCTTTAAAGTTTTGTTGTGTGGACAGGGAAACTAAGGGTTTTATAACGGAGAGAGAGGGACATGCCCCTTTTGTTTCTTTCAAAAAACCCTCCCCACAACCACTGCAATGTGTGTGCAAAACCCTGCAGGGGCTGTTTTTTTTGCCAAGCAGCATCGACGGGTTTTGGTGGCCCTTTTTGGGTTTAAATCAGGGCCAAAGCTCAGGATCTCAAGAAATTTTCTCCAGATCTTTATCCCTCCTGTTTGCTGGGGGAAACAGACTGTAAAAGCCTTTCGCATGTTAGCAGCATTGTCACTAAATTTTATAGGCCAAAATTTTGTTTTTGTTGTATTCATCACATATTTCCTCAAATTGGTCACAAATTTGCTCTGTGTGTGGAGCCTTTGAAAGGGGGTTGCAGGCCAAAAGATTTGTCTTTAACTGTACCCCCTCTGCATCTCGCCCATCCAGGCACAGTGACCCAAAAGGGAAACCCCCCATCCTTTTGATCAGGACCCAAAAGTCCACATGACTAAAAATGGTCAAATGTTGCTCAATTGGGGTTTTTAAAATTTGACCGGGCCTTTCCCCAAACAAGGCTCTCGTTTTGTGGTCCCGGTTTGGGGACCTACTGGGGGATACTTTCTGTCCCAAACACAGCCAAAAAAGGACGAAAGCTCTTATTTTCCCCAATTTGACAAAAAGGGAAATTGCAAAACATAAACAAAATTTGACAGTATCGCATTGGGGATGGCCCCTTTTGCTGTGGGGGGTTTAGGGTGAAAGCCCTACAAAAGAGTGTCAAGGAAATTTTGAGATTTAAGGCTGTTGTGGGTTTACTACGAGGAATTTTTTTCACTGGTATTCTCTTTCCTGTAACAGAGAAGAAATTTAAAAAGATGTCAGAAAAAAACCTTTTTCAGCCACCCCATTTGATTTTGGGAAAAACCCCTTTAATCATATCAAAGTTGTTTTTGTTAAAATTCATTGCCCTATTTTAAACTACGGTTTACGATAAAAACATTTCAGTGTCCTTTTTTGCAATATTAAGAATTTTTTTCACTGCTTCAAAATTCCTAAAAAAAGCCCTTTCCCCCCCCCAAAAAACTGAAGTCATATCTTTTTAGGGAGTGGGTTTTAAAAATGGGGGCGGGCCCTTGGGTGCCGCCCAGGGGGGTTTTAGGGGGGGCCAAAGGGAATTTGGCATAAAAAATATAGAAAAAAAAAAAATAATTTAATTCTTAAAAAACAAAATTTAAAACCAAAATTTAAACCCAAAAAAAAAGCTAAAAATATTTCCCCTTAGTTAGAAAGCCCTATAATAATCTTTTGCATCTCTGAACAAATTTCACTATATCGTTATTATTTTTTTAATACTGTATATATCCAGGGGGGTGCGGGGTGCCTTTACAGCCTAAATGGGGGACTAGGGGGAGCACTCTGTCCATGCCTTGTCTGCGGGTTTTTTCATGAAATGAAAAGGGAAAAGGGGGAATGGTGGTCTTTCTTGACTGTGTTATCATTTTTTTCCCCCCTTTTAAAAAGTATCCCTCTTTCATGTTTTCCCGTTGGGACTTTGGGTGGGTTTAGGGAAAGCACCAAACTACAAACCCAGTTTTTGGAAAAAAGGGGGGGCCTTTTAAAATTTTTTTTTTTTTGTATTTTGTCTTCCCGCAAAGTTCCCCCCTTTTGTTTGTGATTAAACAAATTCCAAAAACGACCTCAAGAGGCAAGCACACCAGCAACTCTGAAACGGGAAATTTTTAAAACCTTAAGTGGAAAAAAAGGAACGTTTTTAAAGCCTTTTATTTCTAAACAGTAAAATTTAAAAACCAAAACTCTGCAAAATTATATTTTAAAAAAGCATATATTTTTAAAACATCAGATGAGCCCAGAAACATAGTAAACCTACATAAGAATGTTAAGCCTTTTTCTTATTTAAAGGGTTTTTTATGGGAGGAAAAACTTAAAGTGTTGTTAAACGTGTTTTTGGGTTTATATTTGGCCTCCTACTGATGTTTTTTTTAATTTAAATAACTTTATTAATATGGTATTTTTTAGTTTGGCTTTTAAATTACTGTCTCCCTATAATTAAGACACGTTTAACCTTTTTTTATAATAGTTTCTATTGGGGGGGAAAACGCAACCTGTTTTTTAAAGTGTTTGCGTTCATAAATTTGGGCTTTATCTGTTTTTGACAAGTTAAATTTTTTTTAATTTGATATTTACAGAGTTTGGTCTTTTAATAAAAACCCCGTATTTGTACATTAAAGAAAAAATTTAAGGGGTTTTTCCGAAAGCGTTTTTTGAATGTCCAAAAATAAACAGTTCAAAAAAACCATATTTTTTTAAGCATTTAACCCGCAAGGGAGACGGCGTTTTTCTCGTTGATACAGTAAATTGCAGCAGCTAGCTAGTAAGTTACCGGTACACCCATAAGGGCGTAGGGATTTTTTTCAAAACTTACCTTTTTTTTGTGCAAAATTCAGGTGTCGAACAAAGTTTGGGGTTGTGGCAGCTCCGTCTGTAATCTTTTGAATTTCCCCGTTTTTTGCAGATTTCAAATTTGTTTTTTCGACTACCTCGTAATTTTTTTAGCCAAACCAAAATTTTTCTTTGGTTTTCATTTTTACAAAGGCGCGTTGTTGCTTGAGGGTTCATTGGTTTTTCTTGAATTGGCCTGCTTTGATGCGTCGAATCAAAACAACGTTGGGGCTAAAAGTGATTGGATAACGTGCAGCGGGGCGCGGGTCCCCTGTATGAAAAACAGGTGGATGGGCACATTTTTTTCACAGTTCAGATAAACGGAGAGCGGCCGGGGTGGTGAAAATTTTTTTTCCCCCCAGTTTTATGGGAAAACCCGTAGCAAGTCTTCTAGGGTCATAAGGGCAGCCAAGTGGGAAGTCACGAGTCATTGGGTGTTAAACCAGTCGAGCTTTCAAGTCTTTGTACATTTTTTCGAGTCGAGTTTTGAAGTCAAACAAATTCAGAATCGAGTCGGGCCGAGTCCAATCACATGACTCGAGTCCCCACCCTTTTATAATATCCCGTTATTTCCAAAATCCCCCGAAATAATTTTTTTTCATCAATGGTTATTACAAAGCAGCAAAAGAAATTCAGGGGGCTAAAGGTTTTGTCAGAAGGGGGGATTCGAAACCCGGGGTCCAGGGGAGACCTTTCGACCTAAACGCAAGGGGCCTTTTTGAACCCCTCAAGCCCTCCTGCCCACATCAAAAATTTGTTGGGGGATCGGGGGTGGGAAAAAAATATTCGGTTTTTAAAATAGGATTTGGTTTTTGCTGGTGCTAGTGGGCTTCAGAATATGTGTCTGGAAGTATCCCACCAAACCCTCCAGATTTTTAAAAGTGGGCCCAAAAGGGTTCCCCATGGGCAAAAATGGGGGGAAAAAACTTAGCAAAGGGGTTTTGGTGGGTTTTGAAGGGAATGGGTTTTTTTTTGTTTTTTAGGGTTTATAAAGGGGTCTTCTGTAAACCGGGGGCTTGACTTTCAAAGGGGGCCCAGTTCCGATTCCCTTGCAGGGCTATCTTTTTTTACTGCAAACAA
>JAGTTL010002126.1:0-10438 GCA_036851935.1 Coregonus suidteri | reverse complement strand
TTTATTTTTTTTAACCGGTAAGCCAGTTGGAACAAGTTCTCATTACAACTGCAACCTGGCAATTGCTTATCCCAGTTACTAATAAGCATGCAACCATTAAGAAAATGACTGTAAAACGGTTAAATCCAGTGGATTGATGAGGAATGAAAAAATGGTATGGTTGAGAGGGATGAGCAAAAAGGAATGGCAAATAAAGTCTGGCTGCACAACGATTGCATGTACTAAACAGACAAAAGAAGAAGAACTACACTATGAACCCCCCCCCCCCCCCAAAAGATAAGACATAAAGAATGATAGTAAAAATTTGTAGCACCAGTCATGACATTTGGGTAAAAAAAGGCAAAATCAGCTCCATCATTCATTGAAAATCGGATGGCTCATTCATCACAAAAAAACGAACTGATATTGTAAACTACTTTAATAGATTTTTTCGTTGGCAAGATGAGGCATGCTAGCAACATACAAAATGCTAGACAACTACACCATCCAAATATATCTATGACCAAATTATGAAAGACATATACTTCGTAATTTTTGATTCTGTAAAGTGAGTGTGGAAGTGGTGAAAAAAAGTATTGTTGTCTATCAACAAATGACAAAGGCCAAAGCCGGGTCTGACAACTTGGATATAAAAATTACTCAGGATAACAGTGGATGATGTGTGCCCACTGCTATTGCCATAATCTTCAATTTAAGCCTACTATAATGTTGTGTGCCCTCAGGCCTTGGCGGGAAGCCAAAAGTCATTCCACTACCTAAGAATAGTAAAGCCCCTTGTACTGGCTCAAATAGTGCGGAACCAATCAGCCTGTTACTAACCCTTAGTAGCAGTTTTGGAAAAAGATGTTGTTTTCAGCAGATACAATGGCTCTTTTACAGTAAACAAATTGACAACAGACTTGCTTATGCACGCTTATAGGGAAGGGATGTTCAACTTATGGGTTATGCGCTTTACATTTCTGATCTTTTTTTTTTTTTTATTGATGGATAAGAGTTTTAACTGTCCTAACAGAACCCAGCAGGGTGTTCTTTAATGGAAGCCTCTCCAACAGAATCCAGGTAGAATCAGGAATCTCCCCATCGTCGCGTCTAGTGTGTTGTGAAATCTGTTATTAATGTATTGTAATATTTATTTTAATTGCATAACTGGCTTAATTTTGACTGGACCCCATAAAGAGTAGCTGCTAGCCTTGGCGGGAACTAATGAGGGATTCGATAATAAATACAAATACAAAGCTCAACCATGAGCAATGCCAATTCATCGGCTAGGAGTGGTGTAAAGCTCGTCGCCACATTACACTCGGGAGCAGTGGAAAACGCATTGTCTCTGGATTGGTCGAATCATGCTTCAACACGCTCTGGCAGTCCGACTGACAAATCTGGTTTTTAGGCTGATGCCAGTAATAATGTGCTACCCGTGCATGTGAATGCCATAGTGCGCAACTGTAAAGGGCGTTGATCGATAGAATGAAATAAATGTTTCCCCCTTTTTTGGCTCCGTGTTGCCATGGTTCGTCGGCAGGTTGTGCCCCTTGAGTTTCCAGTGAAGGGAAATCCTAATGATCAGCATACAATGACATTCAGGACAATTCTGTTGCTTCCAAACTTTGTGGCATTGAGTTGGGGGAAAGTCCTTTGGCTGTTTCAGAGCATGACAATGCACCGGGTGCCCAATGCGGAGGTCAATACAGAAAGGTTTTGTCAAGACTCGGTGTGGAATAAACTTGGACTGGCCTGCAAGGAGCCCTGACATCAACCCCATCCGCAACAACTTGTTATGATTTGTAATGCCGCTTGCGAGCAAGGCCTAATCGCCTTATTCTGAATCAATTCCTTATTAGATAATGTATGTCACCAGTAGTTAAATGCCACTGCTACTCCCCATTCATTTGGTTACATACCATTTATGTGAATGCATGTTATTACATTACGGTCATTTACCATTCTCATTCTTGGAGTGGAAAAAGTTTGTTTGCAGATTTTCACAATCCTGCAACACGGGTCACGGTTCGTCTAATGAGCGGGACAGACCAAGAGCGCAGCGTGATATAACGTACATGTTTATGTACACAATTAAACACTCGACAAAACAAGGAAAAGAAACGAAAACGTGAAGTCCAAGTAGCACACAACAACATACCTTACCAGGAAACAAGAATCCACAACCCACTAGTGCCAATAGGCTGGCTAAGTCTGATCCCCCAATCGAGACATAACGAGATACAGCTGCTTCCTGATGGGAAACCAACACCGGCCAAATAGATCTAGACATACTAGATCAAAACATAGAAAACCACAACAAAGAAATATACCCAACCTGACTCAGACATGTCTTTTGTTGGAGAGTGCTCCATGGTGAGCAATGCGCATGTGTCCCTCGGTTTCTCTGTCCTGCATATGTCGAGGGAGCCTGAGATACGTATAGAATTCCCTGCCAGAGTGAGGCAAGTGCCCCTTTGGGGTTGGTTGATTTACGACTGTCTTAACTCACCATGTCCACCACTAATAAGCTGAGCTTATTTGTTCTTACACACTCCCACAGTAAATCAAAAGAAGTCCTGTTTCTTTGAAAATTATCTCATTTTTCTTTAGCCTCCAATTGAATCACGGTGCCCATATGGCAGCGGCTGGCACTCTCGCAATTATTTTTAATTTTGAACGATTTATATGGTTGTCATTTCAATTCAGATTTTTTATTTATTAACCACGTGGACACTAACGAACACGCTATCACTGATAATTAAACTGTGTCCAGATTTCCGCCCTATGGAAATCAACTGCTGTAGTTGGGAAAATTATAATCAATAAATGAGGAGAGATGAGGTCAATCACTAAGATATTACTTTCATTCAAAAAACGTATTAATAGGTTTGAATTGTAGTAAGTGAGGGCTGGCCGAGAGCTCCGACATGCTGAACAGTACAAATATATTTTATGCGGCAAAGATTACACCCTATCCAGTTCTCATTTGACTAAACAGCAGATGTGATGAATGAAGTCAAAAGGTAGGATTTGTCATGAAATAATAGGGAATAATACACAGCAGACCAGTATCTTCGGTGAAGGACCTGTTCTCACTGTCTGGAAACCAGGGTTTGACCCCAAGACAAGTTTCTTATCATCATGATAATCATGATCCCGAACAGCAGCCAACTCTCCCCCTGTTACCTTGACAAATACACAAACACCAACTCCGTCTAAGGAATGCAGGGCTGAGACAGACCAGAGACATATCTCCCTCTCTCACACCAACCTTGCCACTAATCATAGAAATGGAATGTGACTGGTTGGTTTCAATCACCTAGCCGTTTCATAAATCAATGTTCAGAGTAGAAAACCATTCATTTTCAACAAACAACACAGTCATTAGTAGTATAAGTATATAACTATTATATTAAACAAAGCAGGAAAAAACATGTTACATGTTAAATTTTTCTAATCACACTGCCCGTCCAACTGATTCGTTCTGTGCGCCCTGGTAAGAACCTGAACTCTCATGGATGGTGGATATCAAAGGCAGTTAGAGGTGAGGCAGCAAGCTTTGGTCAGACAGTAGAAGTCATTTCCACCTTTCCTCTCTCCGCTGTTCCTCTTTCTCTACTCTCAGCATCTGCAACAAGACGCTGATCCCTCCTCCCACTCAGTGAACTTCCAACCTGCAACCAACGGAAAATCTTCTGGAGGGGCCCCATCGAACCTACGCTAATCAATTTCACATGTCTAGTCATCATGGATCATGACAGGGGACGGGGCCCTGAAATGCAAGTGCAGCTCTGTGCGAGGTCTGGCTTATTTTCTGTCAAACTGCAGGCCTTGGGCAGTTAATTATAGTTGACTGGTCTCCTGCCGCGATGGCAGGCCAACGCAGTTATTTCTGGGCTAACAAGGAATACAATAGAAGCAATCTAATACTATGCTGAAATATCACTGAAACAAAATATGACGCACGGCAAGGCATGTAACGTGTTGGTCCCATGTTTCATGAGGCGACAAGTAGAAAGATACCATGAAATGTTTCCATATCGCTCATAAAAGGCTATTTTCTCTCAAAATTTTGTTATACCGAATCCCTGTTAATGAGCATTTCTCCTATTCTGCCAAGATAATCCATCCACTCCGAATGTTTGTGGAATTTCAAGAAGCTGATTAAATCAGCATCATCATTAGACAGGTGTAATCCTTGTACTAGGGGACAATAAAAGGCCACCTCTAAAATGTGAAATTTTGGCTACCAGCGCGGAATAACACGATGCCACAGATGTCTCAGGTTGTGAGGGAGCGTGCTATTGGTAATGCTCTGACTGCAGGGAATGTCGACCATGGTTGCCAGAGAATGGATTGTTCAGGTTAACGTCGTTTCAGTGAATTTTAGTGTACGTCTTCCAACTGGCCTCACAACACAACGAGACCATAGTGTACGGCAGCGGTTTGCTGAAGTCAACGTGTGAGCAGAGTGCCACCCATGTTGGCGGTGTGGTTGTGGTATGGGGCAGGCATAAGCGACGGACACCGGAGCCACGATTGAGTTTTATTCGCTGGCAATTTGATGCAAGATACCGTGACGAGATCATGAGCCCCATTGTCGTGCCCATTCATCCGCCGCCCATCACCGGTCATGTTTTCAGCATGATAAATGTCAGCCGGCCCTCAAATGTCACAAAGGATTCTGTACACAATTTCCTGGAAGCTGAAAATGTCCCAGTTCGTCCATGCCCTGCATTACTCACCAGAAATGTCACCCATTGAGCATGGGTTGGCGTGCTCTGGACGGACGGGTACGACAGTTGTGTTCCATTTCCGCGGGCAATATCCAGCAACTTCGCACAGCCATGTGAAGAGGAGTGGGTACATACATTCCACATGCCACAATCAAAACAGCCCTGATCAAACTATGTTGAGGATATTGTGTAAACGCTGCGTAGGCAAATATGGTGTTCACGGACCCGATACCGGACTGTTGTTTTCGGATCCCCGCCACTACCTTTTTTTTAAAGTATCTGTGACCAACAGATTCATATCTGTATTTTCCCAGTCATTGTGAAATCCATAGATCATAGGGCCTAAATTAATGTGATATTAATTGACTGAGATTTACTATTATAATTAGGTATTGAACTCGTAAATCAGGAAAAATCAATAGTTGACTGTGTCTCCTGTATGGCGAACTGTTCCTGAATTTCTCTTTATTATATAATCTCTCTCTCTCTCGGTCTCTGTCTCTCTCCTCGCTCGAGTTCCTCTCATCTCCCGCGTTCGTATCCGCTTCTACTCTCTCTCTCTCTCTTATCTCTTCTCTTTCTCTCATCATCTCTCTCCCTCTCATCCGCTCCCGTCTCTATCTCAATTCAATGTACATTTAAATGTTCAATTTAAGGGGCTTTATTATCATGGGAAACATATGTTTTAAATGTGCCAATGCAAGTGAAATAGATTGATACACCAAAGTGAATTAAACAACAAAACATTACACTCACAAAAACGATTCGGAAGGCATTTCAGTTGTCATTTTATGTCTATAGTACAGTGTTTGTTAATGATGTTAAAAATAGTTAAAGTACAAAAAGAGATAATAAATTAAACATAAAGCTTGGTTGTATTTATCAATGGTGTTTGTTCTTCCAGTTGTTGCCCTTTTCTTTTGGCCCACAGGTCACAACATCTATGCTGTTGTGAATGCACACTGTGGTATTTCACCCAATAGATATGGGACTATATCCAAATTGGATTTGTTTGCGACTTCGTTGTGGGTCGGGTGTATCTGAGGGAATGTCTGTGTTCTCTAATAGGGTCATCACATGTTTGGCAGGAGATTATGGGGGTTAGATATGCAGCTTAGATTCCCCCTCATTTTGTGTGGTCAGTTGTTGCACATAGCCTGTCTCTCTTTGAGAGCCGGGTCGGCCTTTGGCGGCCTTTCTCAATAGCAAGGCTATGCTCACTGATTCTGTATATAGTCAAAGATGTTCTTAATTGTGGGACGAGTCACGGTGGTCAGGTATTCTGCCACTGTGTACTCTCTGTTTGAAGGGCCAAATAGCTTTCTAGTTTTGCTCAGTTTTTTTTGTAAATTCTTTCCACTGTTGTCCAATAATTATCTTTTTGTTTTATCATGATTTGGTTGGGTCTAATTGTGTTGAGCTGTCCTGGGGCTATGTTGGGTTCTGTTTGTGGTTTGTGAACAGAGCCCAAGGACCAGCTTGCTTAGGGCAATCTTGCTCCAGGTTCATATCCTCTGTTGGTTATGGCTTTTTTAGGTGGTTGTAGAAGTTTAACAGACTCTTTTTGATTTTTGATTCATTTCACGGGTATTGGCCTAATCTTTGCTCTGCATGCAGTATTGGTGTTTTTTACGGTGTACAACGAGGAGGTTTTTTGCAGAATTCTGCATGCATGGTCTCACTTTCATGTTTGTCCCATTTTGTAAAATTATTGGTTGGTGAGTGGACCTACCAGACCTCACAACCATAAGGGGCAATGGTTCTATATAACTGATTCAAGTATTTTAGGGGGGTGCGATCCTAATTGGTATGTCGAATTTTATGTGTTCTTTTGGGATGGCATAGACGGCCCCTTCTTGCCTATGTGTCTCAGATCTATTCAAAGCTTTGTGAAGTTACCTGTGGGTGCTGATGTTTAGGCCCGAGGTCTGTTAGTGTTTTTTGTGTGGCGCTAGGGCAACAGTGTCTAGAGGGAATTTATATTGTGTGGTCCTGGCAAACTGGACCTTTTTTGGAACCCCATTTATTTTGTCCCTTACTGAGATTTACATAATCTGTGGAGATGATCTAGGTGGATTCTGTAGGACTTACCTTGGAATGGGGACAGATAGCACCAGATCATCATCAAACAGGAGACCTTTGACTTAGGATTTCTAGTAGGGTTGAGGGCCGGGTTGTGCAGGACTGTTCTATTTGCCTCGCCAATTTCGTTGATATACAGTGTGGAAAACAAGTTATTTAGTCAGCCACCAATTGTGGCAGTTCTCCTCCCATAAAAAAGATGAGGAGAGGCTTGAATTTTTCCATCATAGGTTACCCGTCAACTATGACAGACAAAGTGAGCTTTTTTTTTTCAGAAACTCACATTGTAGTATTTTTTATGAAGTTATTTGCAAATTATTGTGGAAAATAAGTATTTTGTCACCTACAAACAAGCAAGATTTCTACCTCTCACATACCTGTAACTTCTTCTTTAAGAGCTCCTCTGTCCTCCTCCATCGTTACCTGTATTAATAAATGGCACATGTTGGAACTTGTTATCAGTATAAAAGACACCTGTCCACAACCTCAAACATTCCACACTCCAAAACTCCACTAGGGCCAAGACCAAAGAGCTGTCAAGGGACACCAGAACCACAAAATTGTAGAACGGCACAGGCTGCGAGAAAGGGTGGGGAAAGACCTGGGGAATCTGCAATAGGTAAGCAGTCTTGGGTTGAAGAAAATTCAACTGTGGAGCAATATATTATATTTATGAAATGGAAGACATACAATACCAATGATAATCTCCCTCGATCTGGGCGGCTCCACGCAAGATCTCACCCGCTTGGGGTCAGAATGATCACAAGAACGGTGAGCAAGATCCCAGACCCACACGGGGGGACCTAGTGAATGACTGCTGCGAAGACTGGGACCAAAGTAACACGCCTACCATCAGTAACACAACTACGCAGCCAGGGACTCAAATCCCTGCAGGCCAGATATGTCCCCGCCTGGCTTAAGCCAGAGTACAGGTCCGGACCCTTCTGAAGTTTGCTAGAGTGGCATTTTGGATGATCCTGAAGAGGATGCAAGAAATGTCATATGGTAAGATGAACCAAAAATATAAACTTTTGGTAAAAAACTCAACTCGTCGTGTTTGGATGTTTTTTTTTTTTTTTTTTTCTTTTTTTCGCACAAAGAACTGCTGATTTGCTCCAAGAACACCATACCTATGTGTGAAGCCATGGGGGCGGAAGGAAACGTCATTCTTTTGGGGCTGTTGTTCTGGCAAAGGGACCAGGACGACTGATCCGTGTAAAGGCAATAATGAATGGGGCCATGTAAATCGTGAGATTTTGGAGGGAAAACCTCCTTCCATCAGCAATGGCATTGAAGATGGGAAACGTGGCTGGGTCTTTCAGCAAGACAATGATCCCACAACCCACCGCTACCGGGCAACGAAGGAGTGGCTTCATAAGAAGCCAATTCAAAGGTACCTGGAGTGGCCTAGCCAGGCCCAGATCTCAACCCCAATAGAAATCTGTGGAGGAGAGGGAGTTTTTGGAAGTACGTTGTTGCCCAGCGGACAGCCCAAAACATCACTGCTCTAGAGAGCATCTGCATGGATGAATTTTGCCAAAATAGCCAGCAACAGTGTGTGAAAACCGTGTGAAGACTAGTACAGAAACCTTTGACCTGTGGCCATTCGCCAACAAAGGGGTATCATAACAAAGTATTTAGAAAACTTTTGGTATTGAACTAACTACTTATTTTTCCACCATAATTTGCAAATAATTATTCATAAAAAAATCCTACAATGTGATTTTCTGGAACAAAAAATTCTCATTTTGTCTGTCATAAGTTGACGCTGTACCTTATGATGAAAATTACAGGCTTCTCTCATCTTTTAAGTGGGAGAAACGGTGCACAATTGGTGCTGACTAAATACTTTTTTCCCCCACTGTATTCCCCAGGCTTCAGTCTGAAAATGTATGTGTTTTTTTGCCACTGTTTGTGCACATGGATTTAGTTTTTCATTTATTGATTCATTTCACCTTTATTTAACCAGTTGGTCACGCCCATTTGAGACAAAGTTCTCATTTACAACTGCGCCCTGGCCAAGATAAAATGTTGTTATGTTTTTCCCCAACACCACTTTCAATCAATTTGGCATGAACAGAGTCCTCATGCAACTTGAGTCTAAAACGTTTTGAAATCAACAAAGCAAGAGGAAGACTTTGCCTGTTTTTGGGACTATGTTGTTTGTTTTACATAGGGGTTGCAGGGTGAATCACGTTGTCTGTTATACTGTAATTTGGTAAAAAGCCAATTTGACATTTGCTCAGTAACATTGTTTTCCACGGAGGCAAATGTACGAGTCCTGCTGTTAATGATAATGCAGAGGATGTCCCCTAAATTTGCTGTTGACGCAATATCCCACGCGTAGTTAATGAGCTCAAATTTGTCCCCCGACTGTTGTGAATTTGGGTTGATCAGTCCCTTGGTTCCAAATAATGGGGATAGATCCAGAGCTAAGGCTGATGTTAAAGAAGTTTATAGCCCATTGGAATTTGTAGTCAATCTACACAGACCTTGTTTGCATTGGAGGGTTTGTATTTTGTCCTGTTAGTTCATTCAATGTAATTTTGGAGAAATAACAATGGGTTCTGGTAGTCTTTAATAGTTGATTTCTACGATTTGTATTTGATCATGTAGATTGTTTTTTGGCTGTTTGTTCTTTTGTTTTATAGGGCCAAAAACCTGGAGAAGTGGTTTTAACCCCATTACATCTCCCTTTGGGGATAGATGCCTCTTCGTGTTGGGGTTTGTGTTAGATTTTCCAATTTTCGCAGAAGTGGTTTACAGTCTATGGATTCTTTCGAATACCTTTCGAGACTTCTGAATGTAACTTGTTCCTTCTTTTTCCATAGTGAAGGCGGTATGCTCAGTTTTTCTGAGTATCTATGTTTTTGGTTTTGGATAGGGTTCTCAATTTCTTTCCTAGATGTTTTGGACACATTCTTCTCCAAACCCTTTGTCAATTGTTAGTTAATTTTCGTTGGTTTCTGGTAATTTTTTTTTAGATTTGATAGGGAAGCTTAGAGGTCAAATATACTGTTTAGGTTTTCTACGGCCAAGTTTATACCTTCAACTATTTACAGTGGAACGTTTTGCCAGGAAAGTTTGTCTTAAAAGGGAGTTGAATTTTGATGTGGGCCTAAATTGTTTATTGGTTGGTTTCCACACTACTTTCCTTCCATCTAATAGCATAACTTCTTAATATTATTCAGTTCCTTTGGCTTTGATTGCTCATGATTGAGTAGTGCTCTGTTCAAGTAGACTGTGATTTTTGCTGTGATCTGATAAGGGGTGCGGTGCAGGATGCTGACTTTGAACGCTCTGAGGGACTCTGGGTTTAGGTCAGTGATAAAAGTATTCTACAGTCCTACTGCCAAAGAGAAGAGCTAGAGGTATGTACCTACCATAAGGAGTCTCCTCGAAGCCTACCATTTACTATGTACATACCCCGCGTGCGACAGAGCTGCAGGAGTTGTGACCCGTTTTTGTTGGTAGTTGATAGTTGTGTTAGGGGGGGGCTATGGGGGGGAATGCTGTCACCTCAGGTAGGTGTTGTCCCCCCGTGTGTTTTAGGGTGTCAGGTTCTTGTCCAGTTCTGCTTAGGGCGCCAAAGATAGTACTGCCCGGGGTTTGGGAAAAGATGTCTCCCCGTTCCAAGG
>JAGTTL010002125.1:0-10443 GCA_036851935.1 Coregonus suidteri | reverse complement strand
AAAATACGCAACATGAAAAAAAAAAACTAAAACAAAACTTAAAGAGCGAAAAACCACGCACCCTCCAAAGGGAACCGGACAACAACACACAATCTACCTAACACAAAACCCCCGCGGAAACTATAGGACACGTAATTAGGACACAAATAGACACAGGTGTACCAGACAGAACAAAAGCAATCAACACACGAAACATACAACTGAGTGGCAGCTAGTATTCGCGGGGCGGCGAACGCCGAAGCCTGCACGAACCAGGAGGAGGAGCAGCCTCGGCCGAAAAGCCGTGGACAATACAGTGGGGAAAAAAAGTATTTAGTCAGCCACAATGTGCAAAGTTCTCACACTTAAAAAGATGAGAGAGGCCTGTAATCTTCATCATATGTACACGTCAACTATGACAGACAAATTGAGAAAATAAAAATCCAGCAAACATCACATTGTAGGAATTTTTAATGAATTTATTTGCCAAATTATGTGGAAATAAGTATATGGTCAACTACAAACAAGCAAGATTTCTGGCTATCACAGACCTGTAACTCTCTTTAAGAGGCCTCTGTCCTCCCACTCGTTACCTGTAGTAATGCGCACCTGTTTGAACGTGTTGTCAGTATTAAAAGACACTCTGTCCACAACCTCAAAAACAGTCACACTTCCAAAACTCAGCTATGGCCAAGACCAAAGAGCTGGTCAAAAGGACAACCAGAAAGAACAAAAATCTGTAGACCTGCACCAGGCTGGGGAAGACTTCGAATCTGCAATAGGTAAAGCAGCTTGGTTTGAAGAAAAGCAACTGTGGGAGCAATTATTAAGGAAATGGAGACATTACAAGACCACTGATAATCTCCCTCGATCTGGGCTCCACGCAAGATCTCACCCCGTGGTTGTCAAAATGATCACAAGAACGGTGAGCAGAAATAACAGAACCACACGGGGGGACTCTAGTGATTGACACCTGCAGAAAGCTGGGACCAAAGTAACAAAGCTACCCATCAGTCAACACACTACGCCGCAGGGACTCAAATCGTGCGTGTCCAGGACGGTGTCCACCTGCTTAAGGCCAGTACAATGTCCAGGCCCGTCTGAAGTTTGCTGGACTCGGAGTTGCATTTGGATGATCCAGAAGAGGATTGGGAGAATGTCTATAGGTCAGATTGAAACCGAAAATATAAACTTTTTGGTTAACAAACTCAACCTCTTCGTGTTTGGACGACATAAGAATTACTGAGTTGCATCCAAAGAAACACCATAACCTACTGTGAAGCATGGGTGTGAAACATCATGCGCTTTGGGGCCTGTGAAAGTCTGTGTTGACCCAGCGACCGAGCCCAAAACATCACTGTCCTAGAGGAGATCTGCATGAGGGAATGGCCAAAATACCTAAGGCAACAGTGTCGTGAAAACCTTGTGAAGACTTACAGAAAACGTTTGACTGTGTCATTGTCAACAAAGAGGTATATAACAAAAGTATTGAGAAACTTTTGTTATTGACCAAAATACTTATTTCCATCATTAATTTGCAAATAAATTCATTACAAATCCTACAATGTGATTGTCTGGGAATTTTTTTCCCTCATTTGTGTCTGTCATAGGTTGTACGTGTAAACTATGATGAAAATTACAGGCGGCTATGATCTTTTAAGTGGGAGAACTTGCACAACTTGGTGGCTGACTAAATACTTTTCTCCCCCACTGTAACTTGTGCGTGTGAAAACATTGTATTGTATGCTATGATTGGTAGGGGGTTATTGTCTGAGTGAAATGGGCTGCTTCTACTTTAACATCATTGCTGTGTGACTTGTCTTTCTGTCGCCCTATGCGTTTTACATAAAGTCTCCTACATGGAGGGTCTGCTCTCTGTTCTGCTTATATGTCAGGGCTTATGGCTCATCTGTCTGCTCTCTGTCGCTTGATCGGTCAGGCCGTCTGCTCTCTGTCTGCCTATCGGTCAGGCCGGTCTGCTTCTCGGTATGCTTATTCTGTCAGGCCTTCTGCTTCTCTCTCGGCTTAGCGGAACTACAGAGTTGGTCTAACGTTGGAACAGAGGCTAAATGTTAGCTAGATAGCTAAACAACTAAACATATCTCCACTAATGTCTGAATCATGCTTGTAAAAGGTTGTCAGTATGGATTACAGTAACCTATGATTCATAGGAGAGGAGCCAGGTCGTTTCCACACGCACACCCCACTGCAAAAGGATTTCCATTCACAGCTGGCAGGCAGCAACTGGAATACGTTTCTAGAGTGAGCTTTGTTGCGATTGTTGTTGGGACTGGGAGAAAATACCTGCGAAAAGTAAATAATGTTATTACCTGGATTCCATGCTTTTAGAATAACTGTGCTGTAAACTAAAAAGTATTAGAACACTTTTTCCGGTTCTGTCCCTGAACCGGTTCCAATCCTCGAGAAATTATGTCGATGAAGGTAATGCTTAGGCTAATAAACTATAAAGGGAAATAAATGGCTACAGTTTACACTTTTTTAGTAATTGAATGAAATAGTTGTAATCTGATCTCGGAATGCATGATCCGTACAGAGTTCAGTTAGTAGTGGCGGAACAGGAAGTTCCGGGCAGGCGGGCAAACAGTCTTCACAAAAAGAAAGCGCAGAACTGTGCAGTCAAGAAGATACCCTTTAGTGTCCGTTTCTATTTATTACTAGAGGTATGTAATAGCACGTTTAAACTTTCTAATATCGAAAGAACATGTCATACCATGCTAGGACCCAAACCGTTAAGGTATTATCACCGTTTGTTAACAGGTTGATGTGTTATTTTGATGTCAAACGAGGTGAGTGAAAGAACGTGATAAAAACTATTTACAAGTCACATAGCAGAGAGATGTTGGTTTGTGTCCAAGTGAATTGTACAATAATTTTCTCATGTTAGTTTAATAAATAACTCAATTTATTTGAGATTTTGAGTTCGTTTAGCATATTATTGAGTTTTGGGGGGAGGGGGGGGGGATGTAAAATTTCCCAAGCTGGTAAAATGGCGGAGCCTCTCGGTTCAGCGTCAAACGGACTTCAGTGAGGACAGTGCGGGTGCCATCAGATAGAGGACAATTTCACGGTCGCACTACTGTTTTGAAGCTGAATTGTAATGATTATCAGTTTTCTACATGTGTACTAATATTCAGACACATTCTGTTGTTTCTGTCTTTATCAATAAATGAGCTGTTTCTCTGCTTCTGGTTGTGAAACTGTCTGTTTTTCTGCTGGTCTTGTGATCTGGTCTCAATTTTCTTGGTTTGGGCTTCTGTCTTTATGATAAAATGTTGAAACAGTTACAATTTGGTTTTTGTTGACAGTGAAGGCAAGGTTATTCAGGAAATTAGCACATAGTGCTGTCTAAAACAAAACTGTAACCTTGTACTAATGGTTTGAGTCATTTATGTGTTTATCTACTATAGGTTAGGTATTAGCTCAAAAAAGTATTGTGAGCTCCTGCACCTTAATATAAACAGTACCGGCACCCAAAATGAGTCATTAGCACTGTAATGATGTCATGTCATAGGATTGTGAGGACAGGGAAAGAGTTAAGAGATGAGTGGTTTGGGGCCATAAAGTCTACATTCCTTATGTCAAGGTAGATTAGAGATGTTTTAGAATAGCATGAGGTGATGGGCGGGATACTGACTGGGGTAAAAAGTGATGAACATCAAAGACAGGGGAGTTCCCATGGAGATTGCCAGATGTATGTACCAGCAGAAAGGTCAATGAAGGCTATATAATGTAGAGTTTCTTCTTTGTTAGTTAGTTCGTAGCATCAAGGCAAAGCTCTGGTCATTGCGTCACGAACCCGGGTACCGATCATTAAATAATTGTATTAACTTTCTACAAAGTGTCTCAGTATAGCCTTGCATCCTTGATTCTTTGAACACCAGAGAAACTCATCATAACAAGCACCTATTTCAGTCCAAGACAAGCACTGAATTAGATAATTGAACAAGAAAAAAGTGAAAATATTTTTAGAGAATAAAGAAAGTGCCAGAACTGTCAAGACAATAACTTTTTGTATCTGTTTCCTCTTTATTACTACTGGCCGATTCAGGTAAGTCTGAGGCCGGTATCATCAACAGTGAGGACAAACCCAGCCTGCCTCGCTCCTTCCACACTGAGTCCAAACCTACAGTCACTGGGTCCTGATTGTGACAGTGGAGCCCAGTTTACTGCAGGATCCAGAGATGGCATCAGTGAAGCTGGAAGACTGCAGTCAAAACACTGGAGTTGAATGTCAACATTAAAGATGAAGAAGAGGAGGAAGAAGATGGGAAATCTGTTTGTCACGGTAAGAGTAGGTTCTATCTAACTAAGTTTGTTGGACATGATTTGGAAAGGCACACACCTGTCTATATACAGTGCATTCGGAAAGTATTCAGACCCCTTGACTTTTTCGACATTTTGTTACTTTACAGCCTTATTGTAAAATTGATTAAATTGTTTTTTCCCTCATCAATCTACACACAATACACTGACAAAGCAAAAACAGGTTTTTATCAGTTGTTGCAAAAACAACAACAACTGAACAATCACATTTACATAAGTATTCAGACCCTTTACTCAGTACTTTAAGCACCTTTGGCAGTGATTACAGCCAAAGTCTTAATGTGTATGACGCTATAACCTTTGCACAACCTGTATTGGGGAGTTTCTCCCATTCTTCTCTGCAAATCCTCTCAAGCTCTGTCAGGTTGGATGGGGCCGTCGCTGCACAGCTATTTTCAGGTATCCAGAGATGTTCGATTGGGTTTAAGTCCCGGTTCTGGCTGGGCCACTCAAGGACATTCAGAGACTTGTCCCGAAGCCACTCCTGCGTTGTCTTGGCTGTGTGCTTAGGGTCGTTGTCCTGTTGGAAGGTGAACCTTCGCCCCGGTCTTGAGGTCCTGAACGCACTGGAGGAGGTTTTCATCAAGGATCTCTCTGTACTTTGCTCCAATCATCTTTCCCTCTATCCTGACTAGACTCCCAGTCCCTGCCGCTGAACAACATCCCTGCAGCATGATGCTTCCACCACCGTGCTTCACCATAAGGATGGTGCCAGGTTTCCTGCAGACGTGATGCTTGGCATTCAGGCCAGGAAGTTCAATCTTGGTTTCATCAGACCAGAGAATCTGTTTCTCATGGTCCAAGTCCTTTAGGTGCCTTTGGCAAACTCCAAGCGGGCTGTCATGTGCCTTTTGCTGAGGAGTGGCTTCCGTCTGGCCACTCTACCATAAAGGCCTGATTGGTGGAGTGCTGAAGAGATGGTTGTCCTTCTGGAAGGTTCTCACATCTCCATAGAGGAACTCTGGAGCTCTGTCAGAGTGACCATCATGTTCTTGGTCACCTATATAGACAGTTGTGTGACTTTCCAAATAATCTCCAAGCAATTGAATTTACCACAGTTGGACACCAATTAAGTTTTAGACTCCAGATATAATCTTGCGATTTGTGACGGCAGGCCGCCCAACAACCTGCCCGCTTGACCCTATCCCCTCCTCTCTTCTCCAGACCATCTCCGGTGACCTTCTCCCTTACCTCACCTCGCTGATCAACTCATCCTTGACCGCTGGCTATGTCCCTTCCGTCTTCAAGAGAGCGAGAGTTGCACCCCTTCTCAAAAAACCAACACTCGATCCCTCTGATGTCAACAACTACAGACCAGTATCCCTTCTTTCTTTTCTCTCCAAAACTATTGAGCGTGCCGTCTTTAGCCAACTCTCTTGCTATCTCTCTCAGAATGACCTTCTTGATCCAAACCAGTCAGGTTTTCAAGACTGGTCATTCAACTGAGACTGCTCTTCTCTGTGTCACAGAGGCTCTCCGCACTGCTAAAGCTAACTCTCTCTCCTCTGCTCTTGTCCTTCTAGACCTGTCTGCTGCCTTTGATACTGTGAACCATCAGATCCTCCTCTCCACCCTCTCCGAGCTGGGCATCTCCGGCGCTGCTCACTCTTGGATTGCGTCCTACCTGACCGGTCGCTCCTACCAAGTGGCGTGGCGAGAAGCTGTCTCCGCACCACGTGCTCTCACCACTGGTGTCCCCCAGGGCTCAGTTCTAGGCCCTCTCCTATTCTCGCTATACACCAAGTCACTTGGCTCTGTCATATCCTCACATGGCCTCTCCTATCATTGCTACGCTGACGACACACAACTAATCTTCTCCTTTCCCCCTTCTGATAACCAGGTGGGCGAATCGCATCTCTGCATGTCTGGCAGACATATCAGTATGGATGACGGATCACCACCTCAAGCTGAACCTCGGCAAGACGGAGCTGCTCTTCCTCCCGGGGAAGGACTGCCCGTTTCATGATCTCGCCATCACGGTTGACAACTCCGTTGTGTCCTCCTCCCAGAGTGCGAAGAGCCTTGGCGTGACCCTGGACAACACCCTGTCGTTCTCCGCTAACATCAAGGCGGTGACCCGATCCTGTAGGTTCATGCTCTACAACATTCGGAGAGGACGACCCTGCCTTACACAGGAAGCGGCACAGGTCCCTAATCCAGGCACTTGTCATCTCCCGTCTGGATTACTGCAACTCGCTGTTGGCTGGGCTCCCTGCCTGTGCCATTAAACCCCTACAACTCATCCAGAATGCCGCAGCCCGTCTGGTGTTCAACCTTCCCAAGTTCACTCACGTCACCCCGCTCCTCCGCACACTCCACTGGCTTCCAGTTGAAGCTCGCATCTGCTACAAGACCATGGTGCTTGCCTACGGAGCTGTGAGGGGAACGGCACCTCCGTACCTTCAGGCTCTGATCAGTCCCTACACCCAAACGAGGGCACTGCGTTCATCCACCTCTGGCCTGCTGGCTCCCCTACCTCTGCGGAAGCATAGTTCCCGCTCAGCCCAGTCAAAACTGTTCGCTGCTCTGGCACCCCAATGGTGGAACAAGCCCCCTCACGATGCCAGGACAGCGGAGTCACTCACCACCTTCCGGAGACATTTGAAACCCCACCTCTTTAAGGAATACCTGGGATAGGATAAAGTAATCCTTCTACCCCCCCCCCCCCCCCCCACTAAAAAAAAAATAAATAATAATAATAATAATAATAATAATAATAAAATAAGAGAAAAAAAATTAAATATACAAAATAATATTTAAATAAATAAAAAAACATTGTATAGTGGTTATCCCACTGGCTATAAGGTGAATGCACCTATTTGTAAGTCGCTCTGGATAAGAGCGTCTGCTAAATGACGTAAATGTAATGTAAATGTAATCTCAAGGATGATCAATGGAAACAGTATCCATCTGAGCTCAATTTCGAGTCTCATAGCAAAGGGTGTGAATACTTATGTAAACAAGGTATTTCTGCTGTTTTATTTTGAATACATTTGCAAAAATGTCTAAGAACCTGTTTTCACTTTGTCATTATGAGGTATTGTGTGTAGATTGATGAGGATTTTTTAAATTAATCAATTTCAGAATAAGGCTGTAACGTAACAAATTGTGGAAAAAAGTCAAGGGTCTTGAATACTTTCCTAATGCACTGTACATATCCAAAAAAGTGGACCTAGAAGTTTGTCCTTAAATATCTATTGGGAGCCCATCTGGACCTTCCGCTTAACCTCCCTTCAGATTGAAAATAGCATCAGATATTTCAACACCATCCAATTCCTTTTCCAGATCCAATTTAGTGTCTTCTGAAGTAGAGGGAAAATCAAGACCTGACTAGTTCAGTTCTCAGGAGTTTCAGAGTTGTAAAGTGTGTTGTAGTAGAAAGCAAATGTTTGGTTTATTTCTACAGTATCCATTGATAATTGTCCTTGTAATATGAATTGCATTAAAGGCTGAATTTTACTAATTAATGTGCCAGGCCAGCAATTTACCAGGTTTTTCATCTTGATCATAGGACTGTTTCAGCCTAGTTAAGCTGTTTGCAGCCTTTGAGGTGGGAAGTTCTTCATACCGAGCTTTAAGTCCAAATCATTCCTTGTTTACTGAGTTATCCATAAAGCTTCCTCATTTTCTGATTTATTTGATTTGAAACTGGTAACTTATAAGTCCAAATCATTCCTTGTTTACGGAGTTATCCATAAAGCTTCCTCATTTTCTGATTTATTTGATTTGAAACTGGTAACTTATAATTTGCCCCCAAATATGTGCTTTGAAAGCCTCCCATCTGGTACTCGCTGACGTTTGGTCAGTGTTCAATGTCAAATAAACATCTACAGGTAGGGAAAAAAGTATTTGATCCCCTGCTGATTTTGTACGTTTGCCCACTGACAAAGACATGATCAGTCTATAATTTTAATGGTAGGTTTATTTGAACAGTGAGAGACAGAATAACAACAAAGAAATCCAGAAAAACGCATGTAAAAATGTTATTAATTGATTTGCATTTTAATGAGTTAAATAAGTATTTGACCCCTCTGAAAAACATAACTTAGTAATTGGTGGCAAAACCCTTGTTGGCAATCAGAGGTCAGAAGTGTCTTGTAGTTGGCCACCAGGTTTGCACACATCTCAGGAGAGATTTTGTCCCACTTATCTTTGCAGATCTTCTCCAAGTCATTAAGGTTTCGAGGCTGACGTTTCGCAACTCGAACCTTCAGCTCCCTCCACAGATTTTCTATGGGATTAACGTCTGGAGACTGGCTAGGCCACTCCAGGACCTTTATGTGCTTCTTCTTGAGCCACTCCTTTGTTGCCTTGGCCATGTGTTTTGGGTCATTGTCATGCTGGAATACCCATCCACGACCCATTTTCAATGCCCTGGTTGAGGGAAGGAGGTTCTAACCCAAGATTTGATGGTACATGGGCCCCGTCCATCGTCCCTTTGATGCGGTGAAGTTGTCCTGTCCCCTTAGCAGAAAAACACCCCCAAAGCATAATGTTTCCACCTCCATGTTTGACAGTTGGGATGGTGTTCTTGGGGTCATAGCAGCATTCCTCCTCCTCCAAACACGGTGAGTTGAGTTGATGGCAAAGAGCTCCATTTTGGTCTCATCTGACCACAACACTTTTACCCAGTCCTCTGAATCATTCAGATGTTCATTGTAAACTTCAGATGGGCCTGTATATGTGCTTTCTTGAGCAGGGGGACCTTGCAGGCGCTGCAGGATTTCAGTCCTTCACGGCGTAGTGTGTTACCAATTGTTTTTTTTGGTGACTATGGTCCCAGCTGCCTTGAGATCATTGACAAGATCCTCCCGTGTAGTTCTGGGCTGATTCCTCACCGTTCTCATGATCATTGCAAACTCCACGAGGTGAGATCTTGCATGGAGCCCCAGGCCGAGGGAGATTGACAGTTATTTTGTGTTTCTTCCATTTGCGAATAGTCGCACCAACTGTTGTCACCTTCTCACCAAGCTGCTTGCCGATGGTCTTGTAGTCCATTCCAGCCTTGTGTAGGTCTACAATCTTGTCCCTGACATCCTTGGAGAGCTCTTTGATCTTGGCCATGGTGGAGAGTTTGGAATCTGATTGATTGATTGCTTCTGTGGACAGGTGTCTTTTTATACAGGTAACAAGATGAGATTAGGAGCACTCCCTTTAAGAGTGTGCTCCTAATCTCAGCTCGTTACCTGTATAAAAGACACCTGGGAGCCAGAAATCTTTCTGATTGAGAGGGGGTCAAATACTTATTTCCCTCATTAAAATGCAAATCAATTTATGACATTTTTGACATGCGTTTTGCTGGAATGGGCTACAAGACCATCGGCAAGCAGCTTGGTGAGAAGGTAACAACAGTTGGTGCGATTATTCGCAACTGGAAGAAACACAAAATAACTGTCAATCTCCCTCGGCCTGGGGATCCATGCAAGATCTTACCTCGTGGAGTTGCAATGATAATGAGAACGGTGAGGAATCAGCCCAGAACTACACGGGAGGATCTTGTCAATGATCTCAAGGCAGCTGGGACCATAGTCACCAAGAAAACAATTGGTAACACAATGCGTCGTGAAGGACTGAAATCCTGCAGCGCCCGCAAGGTCCCCCTGCTCAAGAAAGCACATATATAGGCCCGTCTGAAGTTTGCCAATGAACATCTTGAATGATTCAGAGGAGAACTGGGTGAAAGTGTTGTGGTCAGATGAGACCCAAAATGGGAGCTCTTTGGCATCACTCAACTCGCCGTGTTTGGAGGAGGAGGAATGCTGCTTATGACCTAAAGAACACCATCCCCACCGTCAAACATAGAGGTGGAAACATTATGCTTTGGGGGTGTTTTCTGCTAAGGGGACAGGACAACTTCACCGCATCAAAATGGACGATGGACGGGGCCATGTACCGTAAAATCTTGGGTGAGAACCTCCTTCCCTCAGCCAGGGCATTGAAAAATGGGTTGTGGATGGTATTCCAGCATGACAGTGACCCAAAACACATGGCCAAAGCAACAAAGGAGTGGCTCAAGAAGAAGCACATTAAAGGTCCTGGGGAGTGGCCTAGCCAGTCTCCAGACTTTAATCCCATAGAAAATCTGTGGAGGGAGCTGAAGGTTCGAGTTGCGAAACGTCA
>JAGTTL010002124.1:0-10444 GCA_036851935.1 Coregonus suidteri | reverse complement strand
ATGCTAGCATACGGTGCAAACAGCATTCTACGATAACCAGAAGTTTTACATCCATCCTGAGATTTAACCGGAAATACGTCATGCTCACCTGTGCATATCGCCTATTGCGACAAATAATCAAATACCGTTTCCATATACACACGCGAAGGGGACTCTGGGTAATATAGTACACTACTTCCTGATTGTTACAGCATTGACATCTGGAATGGCACCTTATAGTTTTCAAATAAAACACCTGCTAACTGAAAGTATTTTTTTTTTACTTTGTAAGAGTAGTCTGCATTTCACCAAAACAGAGACCGATTTGGCAAATACCCATGCACAGTTTAGATCCACATACATCCACAGCTCAAAAACACTTTATAAACTTGAAAGATGACTTTGCCAAAGAGGAAAGCACAACTTCAATCCAGACAGGTACATCACAATCATGGAGCAAACTATGGTGGTGTATTACTTATTACTAGGAATAGGTAGAAAGAAACAGCCAAGGGCATGAGAACAGCAGCTTAGCATGGTAGCCCCCGAGAGCATTGTACCAAAGACAGTACAGTATGTGCTTGTATTATGATGGAAAACCTGGTGCCTAATGACAATTGGAAATATATTGGTTCTCAACCAAATATAATCTTAGCGACTGTTCAAGCAAGAATCAAAACATCATTGTAAGCGTATGAGAACCCCAAAAAAGTGATTTTGTTTAAGTAATAAAAAAAATATGTACATCTAGGCTATGTTGAATGGGCGCAGACGGTGATGGCTTTCTTACTGCCGCCAAGAGTCGCGAGCCTCTGTGCGTGACGTCAGTTTTTCGTGTACTGGAAAAGGGTCTATAGCAGCCTTTCTTAAAGTATGGGTCGGTCGCGGACCTGTTAATGGTGGGTCGCGATGTGTTATAGTAAATGTATAATTATTTAATTAATTACTGGAATTGATTTGGCCAAGTACAACTGCGCTCTCTGTTCAGTGCGCTCTCTGCTTAGCAGCGGTGTCAGTTTGGCAGCTGCGCGAGTGGGAGGGTGATGCCCGTGTGCTTCGCGGTTTACCAGATATCTTTTCTGCAGTTTTCTTGAAGATCACTCCGCGACCCACATGCTGCAGCGCTGAAGTTCAGCACCAGATGATTTGCTGTCAGCCAATGACTTGTCATTCCCACTCGCCATCACTCACCGCTGTCATCAAATGGAGTCGAGCTAGCCACAAGTTCTGACTGAGCTCAATCGTCATGAAACGCAAATACAGCGACGAGTTTCTTTCTCTCTTGGTTTCATACAAACTTAGAGAAATAACGAGGAGCGCCCACAATGTGTTTTGTGCGGTGAAGTGCTTAGTAATGAGTCTCAAAACGAATAAGTTAAAACGACACGTCCTGACCAAACATCCACAGCATGACGGTAAACCCAGGGAGTTCTTTCAGAACTGGGCAGAATGCTTCAGGAAACAGTGCTTCAACAGTGGAAGAGTAAGTCAGCTAGCAAGGCATTGTTGTCATTTTATAACAGGTGACAATAAACAGAAATAAGGGAGTACTATCTCTCATAGTAGTAGATGTGAGTTTTTCTTTCAAACAATTCCCTTGTACACAGCTATTTATAATAGCTAGATAGCTAACGTTAGCCAAAGCAAACTAGCTAGCTACTGATAGTGCAACCCTAAGTAACAGTACATATGAAGGTGACAAATGATCAGGCCTACAGTACATCTTACTGTAGAAATGATTGGTGAAAACAAGTCTAGGTTGGAACTGTTGCTGTTAAAATACAAGTAATACATTTTATTCTGACCTGGAATAAACTGATAGAAGCAAGATGCTTTTTGAGGCAAACACACTCACACGGTTCTGGGTTGCTCATCTACAGCAGGAAGCAGTCTCCTGCCTGGCTGAGAAAGCAGTAGATGTTCAGATCCAGTTTGGCAACACATACCTATGCCAGTCAGGGTTCTCAACTCTGTCGCACTTAAAAAACAAGTACAGAAACAGACTCCATGTTGAGCATGACCTCAGTCAAAAACTGAGGCAAAAAAATTGACATGCGGCCTCCCGAGTGGCGCAGTGGTCTAAGCCACTAGAGATCCTGGTTCGAATCCAGGCTCTGTCGTAGCCGGCCGCAACTGGGAGACCAATGGGGCGGCGCACAATTGGCCCAGCGTCGTCTAGGGTAGGGGAGGGAATGGCCGGCAGGGAGGTAGCTCAGTTGGTAGAGCATGGCGTTTGCAACGCCAGGGTTGTGGGTTCGTTTCCCATGGGGGGCCAGTATGAAAAAAAAAAAAAAAATGTATGCACTAACTGTAAGTCGCTCTGGATAAGAGCGTCTGCTAAATGACGTAAATGTAAATGTAATGCTTGTTTAACCTTCAACCAGCCACACACCTCTCATTAGGACTGTGTGTGTGTGTGTTCTCTGGTCTACATCTGTGTGATGTGATCAATCAGTTTATTCCAGTTCAGAATGAAAATGATTTCTTGTATTTTAACAGCAACAGTTCCAACCTAGACAGATATTTAAGTATGTTTTTAATGGGGGGAAAATAAACACGAATAGCTATTTATATGGGTATTTAATTTCATTGTTATTTGTTTTAAGCATAAGAGCAATGAAATGTACCGATATTTACTTATAGTTGCATGTTTTCTTAAGCTTGGGTCCCAGGAAAACACAGAATTTCTCATTTGGGTCCCAGGCTGAAAAGGTTTAAGAACCCCTGGTCTATAGAAAGAAGCTTGACATTAATCCATGCCCTGTCCAAATCCTACAGTACAGTAGTCCCCTGTAGCTCAGTTGGTAGAGCATGGCGCTTGCAACGCCAGGGTTGTGTGTTCGTTTCCCACGGGGGTGGGGCCAGTATGAAAATGTATGCACTCACTAACTGTAAGTCGCTCTGGATAAGAGCGTCTGCTAAATGACTAAAATGTAAAAATGTACAGTACCGCTACCTACAGTAGCTCACTGAAAAAATAACTATTGCGACACACAGTGGTAGTAGTAGCTAGCACAGCGAGGCTGTCACAGGGCGTAGAACTGTCCACGGGCAATGACTGATGCCGCGTTCAAAACAACTGGGATCTCAGAAATCTCTGACTTCAGTGTGTTCAAGACAACTGGGAACTCTGAAATGAAACGAGCTCCGACAGGGCTAAATATTTTTTTACGGTCATCCAACTCGGAATTTCAAGTCGGAACTCGGGACTCTTTCTAGAGCTCCGTCAGCTCTGTGAAGATCACTGACGTCTGTCACACCCTGGCGCTGGGACTCTATATGTTGAGCCAGGGTGTGTTCGTTCTATGTGGGGTATTTCTATGTTGGGAGTTTCTAGTTTGTTTATTTCTATGTTGGCCTGAGTGACTCCCAATCAGAGGCAACGAGTGTCAGCTGTGGCTGGTTGTCTCTGATTGGGAGCCATATTTAAACTGTATGTTTTTCCCTTTGTGTTTGTGGGTTTTTGTTCCAGTTGGTTGTGGACTTCACGAGTCGTTTGTTGTTTTGTTGATTGTCCGTGTTTATCACTAAAGATAAATTAAACATGTTCGTTCATCACGCTGCGCCTTGGTCTACTTCCTACGACGATCGTGACAGAAAAACCCACCAAAACTGGACCAAGCAGCGTGTCCAGGAGCCATCGCCAGGGGAATCGTTAGCAGATCTCCGTGGCAACCTCGACTGGGTCAAGCCTAGTGAGGAGCAGAGAGGGTGGACTTGGGAACAGTGGAGGAAGAGCTTCGACTGGGTCAAGCCAAATGAGGAGCTGAATGGCGGGAGTTGGACGCAGAAGAGCGAGAGTTGGGCGAGAACTATAGAGGCCTGGCCCATGGGGAAGAGAGACCCCCAGAAAATGTTTAGGGGGGGGCTCACGACGTCGGGGCAGCAGGAGGCCGCGATAGAGCGGTCCAGCGGGTTGGCAGAGGAGGCCGCCAGGTTACGGGGGCCACTGGTCGAAGAGGGGATGAAGGTGTAGAGGCACGGCGAGAGGTACTGGGGTGTGTTACCAGTCCGGTCCGGCCCGTTCCAGATCCCGGTGTAGGGCCAGTGGTGTGTGTCCCCAGTACGGTCCGGTCTGTTCCTCCTCCCCGCACCAAGTGTACGGTGCGCGTCGCCAGCCCAACCCGGCCTGTTCCAGCCCCTCGCACCAAGCCTACGGTGTGCGTCGCCAGCCCGGCCCGGCCTGTTCCTGCCCCTCGCACCAAGCCTACGGTGTGCGTCGCCAGCCCGGCCCGGCCTGTTCCTGCCCCTCGCACCAAGCCTAAGGTGTGCGTCGCCAGCCCGGCCCGGCCTGTTCATGCCACTCGCACCAAGCCTACGGTGCGCGTCGCCAGCCCGGCCCGGCCTGTTCCTGCCACTCGCACCAAGCCTACAGGGCGCGTCGCCAGCCCGGCCCGGCTTGTTCCTGCCACTCGCACCAAGCCAGGGGTGCGAGTCGTCAGCCTGGTCCAGCCCGTTCCTGCTACTCGCACCAAGCCAGGGGTGCGTCGCCAGCCCGGTGAGGCCCGTTCCGGCTCCACGCACCAAGCCAGGGGTGCGCATCGTCAGCCCGGTCCGGCCCGTTGCTGCTCCACGCACCAAGCCAGGGGTGCGTCGCCAGCCCGGCCCGGCCTGTTCCTGCCCCTCGCACCAAGCCTACGGTGTGCGTCGCCAGCCCGGCCCGGCCTGTTCCTGCCCCTCGCACCAAGCCTACGGTGTGCGTCGCCAGCCCGGCCCGGCCTGTTCCTGCCCCTCGCACCAAGCCTAAGGTGTGCGTCGCCAGCCCGGCCTGGCCTGTTCATGCCACTCGCACCAAGCCTACGGTGCGCGTCGCCAGCCCGGCCCGGCCTGTTCCTGCCACTCGCACCAAGCCTACGGGGCGCGTCGCCAGCCCGGCCCGGCTTGTTCCTGCCACTCGCACCAAGCCAGGGGTGCGAGTCGTCAGCCTGGTCCAGCCCGTTCCTGCTACTCGCACCAAGCCAGGGGGTGCGAGTCGTCAGTCCGGTGAGGCCCGTTCCGGCTCCACGCACCAAGCCAGGGGTGCGCATCGTCAGCCCGGTCCGGCCCGTTGCTGCTCCACGCACCAAGCCAGGGGTGCGAGTCGTCAGTCCAGTGAGGCCCGTTCCGGCTCCACGCACCAAGCCAGGGGTGCGCATCGTCAGCCCGGTCCGGGCCCGTTGCTGCTCCACGCACCAAGCCAGGGGTGCGAGTCGTCAGCCTGGTAAGGCCCGTTCCTGCTCTACGCACCAAGCCAGGGGTGCGTATCGTCAGCCCGGTCCGGTCCGTTCCTGCCTCACGCACCAAGCCAGGGGTGCGCGTCGTCAGTCCGGCACAACCCGTGCCTGGGTCACCGGTGCCTAATCAGGTACCGGTCAACTGCTCCACTATGGAGCTGAAGCTAGCTGCTCCTGCTACGTCCAGTTCAGCTCCAGCCAGCGGGGCCAGACCGGACCAAGGGCGCTATGGGGGGTTTATTGGAGGGTGGTGGGCAAGCCCAGAGCCAGAACCGCCGCCGAGGAGGAATGCCCACCCAGCCCTCCCCTGTTTTGCTCTGGTTGAGGCGCGGTCGCAGTCCGCGCCTTTAGGGGGGGGTACTGTCACACCCTGGCGCTGGGACTCTATATGTTGAGCCAGGGTGTGTTCGTTCTATGTGGGGTATTTCTATGTTGGGAGTTTCTAGTTTGTTTATTTCTATGTTGGCCTGAGTGACTCCCAATCAGAGGCAACGAGTGTCAGCTGTGGCTGGTTGTCTCTGATTGGGAGCCATATTTAAACTGTATGTTTTTCCCTTTGTGTTTGTGGGTTTTTGTTCCAGTTGGTTGTGTTTGTACCGTGGACTTCACGAGTCGTTTGTTGTTTTGTTGATTGTCCGTGTTTATCACTAAAGATAAATTAAACATGTTCGTTCATCACGCTGCGCCTTGGTCTACTTCCTACGACGATCGTGACAACGTCCTGCTGAAAAATAAAACTATCCTACGGCGGGTTTTCCTCAAACTTTTTACCTGGGCTTTGCCGATAACAAGTATACCCGGACCCGGCTCCACGAGGGGGCTAAAGGGGTACTTAGCCCCCTCACTTCAAACTTGAGCCCCCTCAGTTTTTGTTTTATGTCCCTATATAAAAATAGCAAAAAGGTTACAATGAAAAGCTTAAATGATTGAGTGACAGGTTGGCACAAAGAAATATAAGTATCTTCGCTGCGCTGTCAGCACAATGGACAGGGCGCGCTGCGGTGTGTGTAGGGGGGCTATGGAAAGCCACGGGGAGGTGTTAGGTATGACTCTTTTGGGTTTCCATAAAAAGTGGGAAAAAGCGCTTCTCATCTCTGTGGTAGGATAAGTTAATAATGTGATACTCCTCATGTCCAAAAACATTCATTTAATATTTAATGCTGTTTTGGTTATTTGGATCTTTATTTGCTTTTTGTTTACTGCGTTTGTTTACCGTTACTGTAACTAGCCTAAATATAGATTGTGTCAAGCCCTTATCGATCTGATATTTTGTTCACTAGGCCTACTATTTTGTACCCCGGTTTTGTTCTGTTCGCATTCATTCGTTCAGATTCGCAGTTGTGTCGGTATTCTAAGCCAAACTGCTATTCAGTATTTTTGTTTATTGGGTTCAGGTCTGGAGACTGGCTAGGCCACTCCAGGACCTTGAGATGCTTCTTACGGAGCCACTCCTTAGTTGCCCTGGCTGTGTGTTTCGGGTCGTTGTCATGCTGGAAGACCCAGCCACGACCCATCTTCAATGCTCTTACTGAGGGAAGGAGGTTGTTGGCCAAGATCTCGCGATACATGGCCCCATCCATCCTCCCCTCAATACGGTGCAGTCGTCATGTCCCCTTTACAGAAAAGCATCCCCAAAGAATGATGTTTCCACCTCCATGCTTCACGGTTGGGATGGTGTTCTTGGGGTTGTACTCATCCTTCTTCTTCCTCCAAACACGGCGAGTGGAGTTTAGACCAAAAAGATACACATGACCTTCTCCCATTCCTCCTCTGGATCATCCAGATGGTCATTGGCAAACTTCAGACGGGCCTGGACATGCGCTGGCTTGAGCAGGGGGACCTTGCGTGCGCTGCAGGATTTGAATCCATGACGGCGTAGTGTGTTACTAAAGGATTTCTTTGAGACTGTGGTCCCAACTCGCTTCAGGTCATTGACCAGGTCCTGCCGTGTAGTTCTGGGCTGATCCCTCACCTTCCTCATGATCATTGATGCCCCACGAGGTGAGATCTTGCATGGAGCCCCAGACCGAGGGTGATTGACCGTCATCTTGAACTTCTTCCATTTTCTAATAATTGCGCCAACAGTTGTTGCCTTCTCACCAAGCTGCTTGCCTATTGTCCTGTAGCCCATCCCAGCCTTGTGCAGTGTGTGTCTACAATTTTATCCCTGATGTCCTTACACAGCTCTCTGGTCTTGGCCATTGTGGAGAGGTTGGAGTCTGTTTGATTGAGTGTGTGGACAGGTGTCTTTATACAGGTAATGACTTCAAACAGGTGCAGTTAATACAGGTAATGAGTGGAGAACAGGAGGGCTTCTTAAAGAAAAACTAACAGGTCTGTGAGAGCTGGAATTCTTACTGGTTGGTAGGTGATCAAATACTTATGTCATGCAATAAAATGCTAATTAATTACTTAAAAATCATACAATGTGATTTTCTGGATTTTTGATGAAAATTACAGACCTCTACATGCTTTGTAAGTAGGAAAACCTGCAAAATCGGCAGTGTATCAAATACTTGTTCTCCCCACTGTAGGCTGTTTGTAATAGGTGAATCTAACTTGTAGCCTATATTCATTACCAAAATGACTTGCTGTAGGGCGCTGTTCATTGTGCTGATACAGTACAGCAGAGATAGGCTACAGATTTCAAAAGCACTCAATGATCTCGGAGTCTTGGCATTTGAACTTTGTTTATTGTGGTATAGAGTGATTATATAAGCAGAATTCAATATAATTCCAATGCAAAAAAATTAAGAAATGTAGCCCCCTCGCCTATTTCAACTGACCCCTTAGTCACTTTATCCTGGCACCAGGTCTGAGTATACCTATAACATGATGCTGCCACAACAATACTAGTGAATACAGAGGGGTTCACGCTGTGTTGTGTTGTATTGGATTTGACCCAAACCTGTAGTTTTTAATTAAGGCCAAAAAGTAAATTTCTTTGCTGTGTTGTCTTGCAGTATTACTTAATGGCCTTGTTGCAAACAGAATGGATGATTTGGAGATGTTCGATCAGGTTCAAGTCTGGCATCTGGCTGGGCCACTCAAGGACATTCAGAGACTTGTCCCAAAGTCACTCCTGCGTTGTCTTGGCTGTGTGCTTAGGGTCATTGTCCTGTTGGAAGGTGAACCTTCGCCCCAGTCTGAGGTCCTGAGCGCTCTGGAGCAGGTTTTCATCAAGGATCTCTCTGTACTTTGCTCCGTTCATCTTTCCCTCGATCCTGACTAGTCTCCCTGCCGCTGAAAAACATCCCCACAGCATGATGCTGCCGCCACCATGCTTCACCGTAGGGATGGTGCCAGGTTTCCTCCAGACGTGACGCTTGGCAATCAGGCCAAAGAGTTCAATCTTGGTTTCATCAGACCAGAGAATCTTCTTTCTCATGGTCTGAGTCCTTTAGTTGGCTTTTGGCAAACACCAAGCAGGCTGTCATGTGCCTCTTACTGAGGAGTGGCTTCCGTCTGGCCACTTTACCATAAAGGCCTGATTGGTGGAGTGCTGCAGAGATTGATGTCCTTCTGGAAAGTTCCCCATCTCCACAGAGGAACTCTAGAGCTCTGTCAGAGTGCCCATCTGGTTCTTGGTCACCTCCCTGTTCTTGGTCACCTCCCCAAGGCCCTTCTCCTCTGATTGCTCAGTTTGGCCGGGCGGCCAGCTCTAGGAAGAGTCTTGGTGGTTCCAAACTTCTTCCAGTTAAGAATGATGGAGGCCACTGTGTTCTTGGGGACCTTCAATGCTACAGAAATGTTTTGGTACCCTTCTCCAGATCTGTGCCTCGATACAATCCTGTCTCGGAGCTCTACGGACAATTCCTTCGACCTCATGGTTAATTTTTGCTCTGACATGTACTGTCAACTGTGGGACCTTATATAGACAGGTGTGTGCCTTTCCAAATCATGTCCAATCAATTGAATTTACCACAGGTGGACTCCAATCAAGTTGTAGAATCATCTCAAGGATGATCAATGGAAACACGATGCACCTGAGCTCAATTTCGAGTCTCATAGCAGAGGGTCTGAATACTTATGTAAATAAGGTATTTCTGTTTTAGTTTTTGTATAATTTTGCAAACATTTCTAAAAACCTGTTTTCACTTTGTCATTATGGGGTATTATGAAGATTTGTATTTATTTAATCCATTGTAGAATAAGGCTGTAACGTAACAAAATGTGGAAAAAGTCAAGGGGTCTGAATACTTTCCGAATGCACTGTATGTGATGTAGTGTACCCTCTGCAGATTGAAGATGAGGTTGATTCCAGTCTCAATTTAGCTGACAGTCTTTGCCAAAGTATGGGAGGTTGTGGTTCCTCCTTAAGTTCTAGCCAATGAGCTTCAGCCCCTCGCATTTGAGTGACACCTATGAAGAGGCCTGCCCAGCGTTATCCAATGAGGTTGCAGGGCGGGCCCAACGGCTCAGTGGACACAGCAGAGAGAGAGAGCAATGACGTGGTGCACAATACAGTATGTGACATAGTACGCTCGTGAGTGCTACTTTCAGAACTACCTTCTGAAAAGTATACAAAAGTACTGGAGAATCTCTTTAAAGAAGTTTCACAAAAATACTAAATAAAGTATAAAACTTCAGGACAATAGATATAGGTGACTTTGTGAGTATTTTATTTTCTTGTTGGGGGGAGGTGTTATGGAATAGGTAAGGTAGGTTAGTGTTAGGAGCATAATTACACACTACACTACACTTCCACACTCCATCCCCAGGTGGCAGCACTAACCGTATCAGGCTGTGCTTTGCCAGGAAGCCTTGATAATTACTCAGGTGTGAGAATTAGGATTGACTATAAATCAGAGAGAGAGATGGCTGGAAGCCTCTCAGCTGGCCTTTTGTCTGTTTTGGTGTCAGTTAACCTCTTTAGTTTAGGCATGCCTATTTGTAGTTTCCTTTTGTGTATATCTTTTATTTTGTCATCTTGAACAACTATTAGCCGCTTGCACTGTCCGACGGAGAAGTCAAGGTGGACGTGGCCCTGGACCCAGGTAAGGTTGCTGTCTCCTGGGCACATGAATCTAATACGGTCTGGCATACCCTGATTTCTTACTGAACAATTAGGGCCAGCCTAGGACGCTAGACTTAGTGAGTAAACAGTGAAATAGTAGGTTTGTCTAATTTGTTCCGTAACACATGGCATGAATAATACACACATTTTAATACATGCATTACTTGGCACCAGAATTATGTAGTTTATTTTGTTACATTAGTGTAATAGGAATTTCCAGTTGCACAAAAGACAA
>JAGTTL010002123.1:0-10450 GCA_036851935.1 Coregonus suidteri | reverse complement strand
GGGAAATTTCTCAATTTTTCCCCTAACCCATCTGTCTATCTCCTCATTTGAATTCCATGCTGTCACAGTCACTAGCCCATTTAAGCTTAATATCCTTGTCATCTATCGCCCTCCAGGTTCCCTTGGAGAGTTCATCAATGAGCTTGACGCCTTGATAAGTTCCTTTCCTGAGGATGGCTCACCCCTCACAGTTTTGGGGATTTCAACCTCCTACGTCTACATTTGACTCATTTCTCTCTGCCTCCTTCTTTCCACTCCTCTCCTCTTTTGACCTCACCCTCTCACCGTCCCCCCCTACTCACAAGGCAGGCAATACGCTTGACCTCATCTTTACTAGATGCTGCTCTTCTACTAATCTCACTGCAACTCCCCTCCATGTCTCCGACCACTACTTTGTTTCCTTTTCTCTCTCGCTCTCCTCCAACACTACTCACTCTGCCCCTACACAGATGGTAATGCGCCTGCCGCAACCTTCGCTCTCTCTCTCCCACTACTCTCTCCTCTTCCATCCTATCATCTCTTCCCTCTGCTCAATCCTTCTCCCTCCAATCTCCTGATTCTGCCTCTCAACCCTCCTCTCCTCCCTTTCTGCATCCTTTGACTCTCTGTGTCCCCTATCCTCCCGGCCGGCTCGGTCCTCCCTCCAGCTCCGTGGCTTGATGACTCTTGCGAGCTCACAGAACAGAGCTCCGGCAGCGGAGCGGAAATGGAAGAAAACTAAACTCCCTGCCGACCTGGCATCTTTTCACTCCTCCTCTCTACATTTTCTTCATCTGTTTCTGCTGCTAAGGCCACTTTCTACCACTCTAATTCCAAGCATCTGCCTCTAACCCTGGAAGCTCTTTGCCACATTCTCCTCCCTGCTGAATCCCCCCCCCCCCCCCCCCCCCTCTCTCTCTGTGGATGACTTCGTCAACCACTTTGAAAAGAAGGTTGACGACATCCGATCCTCGTTTGTTAAGTCTAATGACACTGCTGGTCCTACTCACACTGCCCTACCCTATGCTTTGACTTCTTTCCTCCTCTCTCTCCAGATAAAATCCTGCGACTTGTGACTGCAGGCCGCCCAACACCTGCCCGCTTGACCCCATTCCCCTCCTCTCTTCTCCAGACCATCTCCGGTGACCTTCTCCCCTACCTCACCTCGCTGATCAACTCATCCTTGACCGCGTGGCTATGTCCCTTCCGTCTTCAAGAGAGCGAGATTGCACCCCTTCTCAAAAACCCCAACACTCGATCCCACTGATGTCAACAACTACAAGACCTATCCCTTCTTTCTTGTGTTCTTTCCAAAACTATTGAGCGTGCCGTCTTTAGCCAACTCTCTTGCTATCGCTCTCAGAATGACCTTCTTGATCCACCAGTCAGTTTCAGGACTGTCATTCAACTGAAGACTGATCTTCTCTGTGTCACGGAGGCCTCCGCTACTTGCTAAAGCTAACTCTCTCTCCTGCTGCCTTTGATACTGTGAACCATCAGATCCTCCTCTCCACCCTCTCCGAGCTGGGCATCTTCCGGCGCGGCTCACTCCTGGATTGCGTCCTACCTGGACCGGGTCGCTCCTACCAGTGGCGTGGCGAGAAGCTGTCTCCGCACCACGTGCTCGCACCACTGGTGTCGCCCCAGGGCTCCGTTCTGAGGCCCTCTCCTATTCTCCCTATACACTAAGTCACTTGGCTCTGTCATATCATCCATCATGGCCTCCTCCTATCCAGTGCTACGCTGACGATATCACAAATAATCTTCTGCCTTTCCCCCTTTCTGATAACCAGGTTGGGCGCAATCGCATCTCTGCATGTTCGGCAGACATATTCAGTATGGATGACGGATCACCACCTCAAGACCTGAACCCCCCTGGTCAAGACAGAGCTGGCTCTTCCTCCCGGGAAGGGGACAAACTGCCCGTGTCCATGATCTCGCCATCACGCGGTTGACAACTCCGTTGTGTCCTCCTCCCAGGAGTGCGAAGAGCCTTGGCGTCTGAACCCTGGACAAACACCCTGTCGTTCTCCCGCTAACATCAAGGCCCCCCCCCCCCCGGCGGGGTGACCCGATTCCTGCAGGTTCAGGCTCTACAACATTCGGAGAGTACGACCCTGCCTTACACAGGATAGCGGCACAGGTCCCTAATTTTTCAAGGCACTTGTCATCTCCCGTCGGGATTACTGCAACTCGCTGTTGGCTGGCCTCCCTCTGCCTGTTTGCCATTAAAGTTTAAACCCTACAACTCATCCAGAATGCCGCAGCCAGGCTCGGTGTTTCAACCTTCCCAAGTTCGCTCACGTCACCACCTCGGCCTCACCCTCCACGACTACTCCACTGGCTTCCAGTTGAAGCTCGCATGCCGTTACAAGACCATGGTTGCTTGCCTATGAGAGCTCGTGAGGGGAACGGCACCTCTGTACCTTCGGGCTCTGATCAGTCCCCTAACAAACCCAAACAGAGGGCATTTGCGTTCATCCACCTCTGGCGCTGCTGGCTCCCCCCTTCCTCTGTCGGAAGCATAGTTCCCCCGCCCCCCCCCGCTCAGTCAAGTCAAAACGTTTCGCATGCTCTGGCACCCACAATGGTGGAACCAAGCTCCCCTCACCGACGCCAGGACAGCGGAGTTCCATCGACCTACCTTCGGAGGACATATAAGGAGCGTCTGCTAAATGACTAAAAATGTAAAATGAACCCAACTGAGCTACATTCCCTGCCGGGCCATTCCCTGCCTCTATCCCGTTAGGCCAATTGTGCACCGCTCCCATTGGTCTCCCAGTCCCCGCGGGCCGGCTTACAACAGAGCCTGGATTTCGAACGCAGGATCGTCTAGTGGACCAGCTCCAGCACCTGCGATTGCGTGCGCTTTAGACCCACTGACACACACTCGGTAAGTATTAGATTCTATGTCTATGGGATTCTTTCAATTACATTGAGCTGATTTCTGACATGGCTGTCTCTCCTTCTTTTTCTGTAGTGGAGTTTCTGTATGTGTTTGTAGTGATCTCTCTCTCTCTCTCTCTCTCTCAGTCAGTCCCATCTCTACTCTTCTCTTCACTATCTCTCTATCTCTCTCTCTCTCTCTCTCTCATCTGGTCCTCTCGTCTCTCTCCCTCTTCTCCTCTCTTCTCTATATCTCCCTGAGGGTCTGATTGCTGGGGTGTTAACACTAACGGCCATGTTTGAGTCCGCTGGGTGGGTTCTGTCAAACCGCAAACACACACATGAGCTCCCCCCATTCCCACGTTATGTCCCTGTGAACCAGACTACACAGGACCACCAACCGTGAACCAGACTATACACCAGACCACCCAACCGTGAACCAGACTACACCAGACAACCACCACCGTGAACCAGACTACAGCCAACCCCCAACCGTGAACCAGACTATACACCATACCACCAACCTTGTGAAACCAGAAACTACACCAGACCACCAACGAATGAACCAGAACTACACAAGACCACCAACCGTGAACCAGACTATACAAGGACCACCAACCTGTTGAAATCCAGCAGACTACACCAGAGACACCAACCGTTGAACCAGACTACACCAGACCACCAAACCGTGAACCAGACTAACACCATACCACCAACCTGAGTGAAACCAGACTACACAGAGACACCAACAGTGTGAAACCAGACTACACCAGACACACCAACCGTGAACCAGACTACACCAGACCACCAACCTGTGTGAACAGGACAATACACCAGACCAAAACCCGTGAACCAGACTACACCAGACCACCAACCGTGAACAGACTAGACTACACCCAGACCACCAACCGTGAACCAGACTACACCAGACCACCAACCGTGAACCAGACTACACCAGACCACCAACCGTGAACCAGACTACACCAGACCACCAACCGTGAACCAGACTACACCAGACCCCCCCGTGAACCAGACTACACCAACCCCCAACCGTGAACCAGACTTACACCAGACCACCAACCCGTGAACCAGAACTACACCAGACCACCAACTGTGAACCAGACTACAACTGCCCAGACCACCAGCAACCGTGAACCAGACTACACCAGACCACCAACCGTGAACCAGACTACACACCAGACCCCAACCGTGAACCAGACTACACCAGACCACCCCCCGTGAACCAGACTACACCACCAGAGACCACCAACCGTGAACCCAGACTACACCAGACCACCAACCGTGAACCATACTACACCAGACCACCAACCGTGAAACCAGACTACACCAGACCACCCAACCGTGAACCAGACTACACCAGACCCCCAACCGTGAACCAGACTACACCCAGACCCTCCAACCTTCAACCAGACCACCTGAACCCAACACTACAACCAGACCCCCAACCGTGAACCAGACTACACCAGACCACCACCCGTGAACCAGACTACACCAGACCACCAACCGTGAACCCAGACTACACCAGACCACCAACCGTGAACCAGACTACACCAGACCACCAACCGTGAACCAGACTACACCAGACCACCAACCGTGAACCAGACTACACCAGACCACCAACCGTGAACCAGACTACACCAGACCACCAACCGTGAACCAGACTACACCAGACCACCCCAACCGTGACCCAGAACTACCACCAGACCCACCACCTCATCTACCCCGTCCTCTCCTCCCGACGTCCACCAGACTACCTCCTCTCCAACTGTGAACCAGACTACACCATCCTCGTCCCCCCAACCGTGAACCAGACTACACCAGACCACCAACTCTAAACCAGACTACACCAGACCACCAACCGTGAACCAGACTACACCAGACCACCAACCGTGAACCAGACTACACCAGAGACTACACCCAGACCACTCAACCCCTCTGAACCAGACTACACCAGACCACCAACCGTGAACCAGACTACACCAGACCACCAACCGTGAACTCAGACTACACCCAGGGACAACCAACCAGTGAACCAGACTACACCAGACCACCAACCTTTTTCTAGACCATTCTTTTTCTACACCAGATCACCAAGGTGCGTGAAACCAGACTACACAACACCACCAACACGAGTGAACCAAGCCTACACCAGACCCCCCGGGCCGTGAACCAAGACTACACTGGGTCCACCTCACCGGGAACCAGTGTACACCAGGGACCACCAACCGGTGAACCGACTACACTACAGTGGGGGAACCATAAAAAACAGACTACCCAGCCACCAACCGTGAAGTTCAGACACTTACAAAAGATGAGAGAGGCCTGTAATTTTCATCATAGACTACACATCAACTATGACAGACAAAAATGAGACCAGAAAACACCAGAAAATCACATTGTAGGATTTTAACCAGAATTACACCACAAATTATGGTGGAAAATAAGTATTTGGTCAATAACACCAGTTTCTCAATACTATGTTATATATCCAGTTGCTACACCAGACCACCAACGTTTTCTGTTAAGTCTTCACCAGACCACACAACTGTGAACCAGGCTATTCACCATGCAGATCTCCTCTAGAGCAGTGATGTTTTGGGGCTGTTGCTGGATGCAACACAGACTTTCAAACTACCTCCAAAGACCACTAACCGTTGAGATCCAGACTACACCAGGCCACTCAACCTTGAACCAGCTTCTTACGAAGCCACTCCTTCACCCCGGGCGGTGTGTTTGGGACCAGACCACCATGCTGAAAGACCCAGACCACGTTTCATCTTCAATGCCCCACCTGATGGAACCAGACTTTCACTCAAAATCTCACGATACGTGAACCAGACATTCTTTCCTTTACACGGATCAGTCGAACTGGTCCCTTTGCAGAAAGACAGCCCCAAAGCAACCAGACTTCACCCCCATGCTTCACAGTAGGTATGGTGTTTTTTTGGAGCAACTCACCATTCTTTGTCCTCCAAACACGACGAGTTGAGTTTTTACCAAAAAGTGATATTTTGGTTTCATCACCATATGACATTCTCCCAATCCTCTTCTGATCATCCAAATGCACTCACAAACTTCAGACGGGCCTGGACAATGAACTGGCTTCAGCAGGGGGGACACGTCTGGCACTGCAGGATTACACCCCTGGCACCGTTACCGTGTTACTGATGGTACACCAGTTACCACCAACCCAGCTCTCTGCAGGTCATTCACTAGGTCCCCCCGTGTGGTTCAGACGACTTTTGCTCACCGTTCTTGTGAATCATTTTGACCCCACGGGGTGACCCCTTGCGTGGAGCCCCCAGATCGAGGGAGATTATCAGTGTTTCTGTATGTACTTCCATTTCTAATAATTGCTCCCACAGTTGATTCTTCAACCAAGCTGCTTACCTATTGCAGATTCAGTCTTCCCAGCCTGGTGCAGGTCTACACCATTGTTTCTGGTGTCCTTGACCAGACTTTGGTCATGGCCATAGTGGAGTTTGAAGTGTGACTGTTTGAGGTTGTGGACAGGTGTCTTTATACTGATAACAAGTTCAAACAGGTTGCCATTAATACCCTAACCAGTGGAGACAGAGGAGCCTCTTAAAGAAGAAGTTACAGGTCTGTGAGAAGCCAGAAATCTTGCTTGTTTGTAGGCAACCAAATAATTATTTTCCACCATAATATGCAAATAAATCATTAAAAATCCTACCAATGTGATTTTCTCCTTTTTTTTTTGGCAATTGTCTCTAGTTGACGGTGTACCTATGATGAAAATTACAGGCCTCTCTCCTCTTTTCCCTCTGGGAGAACTTGCACAATATGGTGGCTGGCTAAATACTTTTTTCCCCACTGTATAGGGAATACTGTGCCATTTGGGACGCAGCCACTGAGAATGATGTCATGAAGCCTCTAGGTCTAGGTCAGGCAATGAGGCATGATATGACCAATGAGAGGGATTCCCTCCTTTCAACAACCAATCATCTCATCCCATCTGGGTTGGATTGACACATAAACACCAAGGCCGCTTAGAAATACAGAATAATAGACAGAGGAAGGGGGAGGAGCCTAATCTAGCTTCCTGTGTGAACGTCAACAGTGACCCCAAAACATTTAGTCAACCCCTACCCCTACAAAGATACCATTGTTTTGACGTACCGATCCCATGGCATAGTGTTTATGAACTGATACCATTGTAAATCTTATTTTACCCCCCTGTTTGAGAAAGTTTAGTCATGACCCTTCACACATCACTCGAAAACAAGTATTGATGATGTGATATATTCCTTAGAGATAATGATGTGATATATTCCTTCTTAGAGATAATGATGTGATATATTCCTTAGAGATAATGATGTGATATATTCCACCTGAGAGATAATGATGTGATATATTCCTTAGAGATAATGATGTGATATATTCCTTCTTAGAGATAATGATGTGATATATTCCTTAGAGATAATGATATGATATATTCCTCCTGAGAGATAATGATGTGATATATTCCTTTGAGATAATGATGTGATATATTCCTTAGAGATAATGATGTGATATATTCCTCCTGAGAGATAATGATGTGATATATTGCTCCTCAGAGATAACGATGTGATATATTTCTCCTTAAAGATAATGTATTATTTGAGATATGATCCTCCTGAGAGTATTTAATGATGTGATATATTCCTTAGAGATACTTATTTAATGTTTTCTTAAATGTTTGACTGTGAACCTTCAAACAACCCTCAAAAACAACATGGGTGATGGATGTGATATACTCCTCAGAGATAATGATGTGATATACTCCTTAGAGATAATGATGTGATATATTCCTCAGAGATAATGATGTGATATATTCCTTAGAGATAATGATGTGATATACTCCTCAGAGATAATGATGATGATATACCCTCCTTAGAGATAATGATGTGATATATTCCCTTAGAGATAATGATGTGATATATTCCTCAGAGATAATGATGTGATATATGTCCTCAGAGATAAATGATGTGCTTTATATCTTAGAGATAATGATGTGATATATTCTCCTTAGAGATAATGATGTGATATATTCCTCAGCTGAGATGATATATGATAATGATGTGATATATTCCTCAGAGATAATGATGTGATATATTCCTTAGAGATAATGATGTGATATATTCCTCCTCAGAGATAATGATAATGATGTGATATATTCCTTAGAGATAATGATGTGATATATTCCTCAGAGATAATGATGTGATATACTCCTCAGAGATAATGATGTGATATACTCCTTCTTAGAGATAATGATGTGATATATTCCTCAGAGATAATGATGTGATATACTCCTTAGAGATAATGATGTGATATATTCCTCAGAGATAATGATGTTATATATTCCTCCTTAGATAATGATGTGATATGATTCCTCCTCAGAGATAATGATGTGATATATTCCTTAGAGATAATGATGTGATATATTCCTTAGAGATAATGATGTGATATATTCCTTAGAGATAATGATGTGATATATTCCTCTGATGTGATATATTCCTCAGAAATGATATATATGAGATGATGTGATATATTCCTTAGAGATAATGATAATATGATGTGATATATTCCTCAGAGATAATGATGTGATATATTCCTCAGAGATAATGATGTGATATACTCCTTAGAGATAATGATGTGATATATTCCTCAGAGATAATGATGTGATATATACTCCTTAGAGATAATGATGTGATATATTCCTCAGATGTGATATATTCCTTAGAGATAATGATGTGATATATTCCTCAGAGATAATGATGTGATATATTCCTCCTCAATGAGATAATGATGTGATATATTCCTCAGAGATAATGATGTGATATATTCCTCAGAGATAATGATGAGAGATAATGATGTGATATATTCCTCAGAGATAATGATGTGATATATTCCTCAGAGATAATGATGTGATATATTCCTCAGAGATAATGATGTGATATATTCCTTAGAGATAATGATGTGATATATTCCTCAGAGATAATGATGTGATATATTCCTCAGAGATAATGATGTGATATATTCCTTAGAGATAATGATGTGATATATTCCTCAGAGATAATGATGTGATATATTCCTCAGAGATAATGATGTGATATATTCCTTCTTAGATATATTCCCATGAGATAAGATGTGATATACTCTCAGTGATATATTCCTTCTTAGAGATAATGATATATTCCTCAGAGATGATGTGATATATTCCTCAGAGATAATGATTGATGTGATATATTCCTCAGAGATAATGATTGATATATTCCTCAGAGATAATGATGTGATATACTCCTCAGAGATAATGATGTGATATATTCCTTAGATGATAGCTATTAACAGAAGATGCATTATGTCCCAACATATTTGTCTATCTAGCTACTCTATGACTGCCAGAATATCTCCATTGAAAGTTACTTTTTACTCCAAGACTAGGCTTAATCCGTGTCCGTAAAACTGGTCCTAAATGTTTAGATCAGCCCTAGTTGTGTCTCTCTGCCAGCTGAGTCGGTTTGTCCCAATGTATTTGTGTAGTTTTATGTACGCTTTGTTATTGTGCATATCACTCACCAGTCTTGAAGATCTCATATCGCAGTGAGAAGCCAGCTCCCTGGTGAGCGTAGTCAGAGACGAACCTGATGAGGAGGACAGGGCCTGAGGATATGATGGCTGGAGGGGCGATGTTGCTGCAGTGTTTACCCAACAGGTCTGCGTTCTCACTGTTACCATCACGGATCTCTATGTAGTCATATCTGGCAAGAAACACATGGAGAGATACAAACATGTTTAGTTTCGGAAGTCCAAGAAAAACAAGGAGAAAATGTGTCTCTTGTGACAGAAGAGAAAAAAACAAACAAACATGGAAAATGTATAAACACACTTGTTATTGAAGTCCAAGCAGTGTTATCCAAGAAACAGTCATGACATGGGCTTAATCTGTGTGTCCCGAAATGGCATCCTATTCACTATATAGGGCATCACTTAGCCCTATGGGCCCTGATCCAAGTAGTGCACTATGTTGACTGTAAATAGAGTATAGGGTGCCATTCGGACTACTGTTTGCCATTCCAGCTAGTCTCCATTCTTCTCTGGTCCTTTTACCTTTAATGACCTGCTCTATTCTTGTCCGTTTCCTGAGCTTTAGTAACACGACTCCCCTCCATAAGAAACCCTTGGCAACCAGACTAATTGGAAGCACTCCACACAACAATAGAATTTCTCTAGGAGGGAGACTATTGTCTTCAGAGTTTCCGACAGGTGGGGTCACTCAGGTGGGGTCACTCAGGTGGGGGTCACTCAGGTGGGGGTCACTCAGGTGGGGTCACACAGGTGGGGGTCACTCAGGTGGGGTCACTCCTATGCCATTCTAGTTCTGACCAATCAGAGTGGACTAAAGTCGTACTATCTAAGACAATGGGAGAGAGACTGCCATCCTAGGCACCCAATGTCCTGTCATTGTATTGTAAATAGACACAGTGCAGTAGAGTAATTGTTTTATTGTAAATAGACACAGTGGAGTAGAGTAGTTGTTTTATTGTAAATAGACACAGTGGAG
>JAGTTL010002122.1:0-10470 GCA_036851935.1 Coregonus suidteri | reverse complement strand
ACATCTAGTGTCCTTTGGGTACTACAGATTACACAGGCGTCTAATTATCTCTGTCCTCTGTGGTGGCCTTAACACATGTAAAATATATGAAATAATTAAATAACATGATTTAAAATAAAACAGAATGCCAAAGTTGTAAAACATAAATAAAAAAACATCTTAGTGAATTACCATTGGTGTTTAATATGAGGGTTTCAGCATAAAATATCTTATATTAAAATATAAACACACACACACACATACAGTGGTGTGAAAAAGTGTGTTGCCCCATGTGGGTTTGGATTTTGTTTCCCTCTTAATAATAACAACCTTCTTTTCAAAACTGCATTTTGTGGTTACTTGTGTTATCTTGGACTAATATTTAAATTTGTTTGATGATCTGAAACATTAAGTGTGACAAACATGCAAAACAAATAAGAAATCAGGAAGGGTCAACACTTTCACACCACTGTATATATAAAACACACACACACATATATATATACACAGTGGGGGAAAAAAGTATTTTAGTCAGCCACCAAATTGTGCAAGTTCTCCCAAATTAAAAAGATGAGAGGCCTGTAATTGTCATTCATAGGTACACACGTCAACTATGACAGACAAATTGAGATTTGTTTTCTCCAGAAAAATCACATTGTAGGATTTTTAATGAATTTATTTGCAATATGGGGATTTGGTGGAAAATAAGTATTGGTCACCTACAAACAAGCAAGATTTCTGGCTATCACAGACCTGTAACTTCTTCTTTAAGAGGTCTCCTCGTCCTCCACTCGTTACTGTATTAAATGGCACCTGTTTGAACTTGTTATCAGTATAAAAAGAAGACTGTCCACAACCTCAAACAGTCACACCTCCAAACTCCACTATGGCCAAGACCAAAGAGCTGTCAAAGGACAACAGAAACAAAATTGTAGACCTGCACCAGGCTGGGAAGACTGAATCTGCAATAGGTAAGCAGCTTGGTTTGAAGAAATCAACTGTGGGAGCAATTATTAGGAAATGGAAAGACATACAAGACACTGATAATCTCCCTCGATCTGGGGCTCCACGCAAGATCTCACCCCGTGGGGTCAAAATGATCACAAGAACGGTGAGCAAAAATCCAGAAACCACACCGGGGGGTACATAGTGAATGACCTGCAGAGAGCTGGACCAAAGTAACAAAGCCTACCATCAGTAAACACACTACGCCGCCAGGGACTCAAGTCCTGCAGTGCAAGACCGTGTCCCCTGCTTAAGCCAGTACATGTCCTCGGCCCGTCTGAAAGGGTTGGAAACATCATGCTTTGGGGCTGTTTTTCTGCACAAAGGGGCCCAGGACGACTGATCCGTGTAAAGGAAAAAGAATGAATGGGGGCCATAGTATCATGAGAATTTTGAGTGAAAAAACCTCCTTCCATCAGTCAAGGGCAGTGAAGGATGAAAACGTGGCTGGGTCTTTCAGCATGACAATGATCCCAAACACACCCAGCCCCGGGCAACGAGGAGTGGCTTCGTAAGAAGCATTTCAAGGTCATGGAGTGGCCTAGCCAGTCTCCAGATCTCAAACCCCATAGAAAATCTTTGGAGGGAGTTGAAGGTCCGTGTTGCCTCAGCGACAGCCCCAAAACATCACTGCTCTAGAGGAGATCTGCATGGAGGAATGGGCCAAAAATACCCAGCAACAGTGTGGTGAAAACCTTGTGAGGACTTACAGAAAAACGTTTGACCTGTGTCATGCCAACAAAGGGTATATAACAAAGTATTGAGAACCTTTTGTTATTGAACAAATACTTATTTTCCACCATAATTTGCAAATGTAAATTCATTAAAACTCCTACAATGTGTATTTTCTGGATTTCTTTTCCTCATTTTGTCTGTCATAGTTGACCGTGTACCTATTATGAAAATTACAGGCCTTGCACAATTGGTAGGATGACTAAATACTTTTTCCCCCCAACTGTATATACACACATCATATTGTAGTGTGTGGTGTGTATGTGTAAAATGCAAAAAGAATTACTTAAAAATCATACAATGTGTATTTTCTGGATTTTTGTTTAGATTCCGTCTCTCACAGTTGAAGTGTACCTATGATAAAAAATTACAGACCTCCTACATGCTTTGTAAGTAGGAAAACCTGCAAAATCGGCAGTGTATCAAATACTTTGTTCTCCCAACTGTACATTACACACATACATATATACACACACAGCTACGGAAATAATTAAGAGACCACTGCAAAATATATCAGTTTCTCTGGTTTTAACTATTTACAGGTATTTGTTTGGGGTAAAAGTAACATTTTTGTTTTATTCTATAAACTACTGACATTTCTCCCAAATTCCCCCCCCAAATATTGTCATTTAGAGCATTTAATTTGCAGAAAATGACAACTGGTCAAACCTCGAATAAATGCAAAGAAAATAAGTTCATGTTCATTTTAAAACAACACAATAGTAATGTTTTAACTTAGGAAGAGTTCAGAAATCAATTATTTTGGTGGAATAACCCTGATTTTCAATCACAGCTTTTCATGCGTCTTGGCATGCTCTCCACCAGTCGTTCACATTGATGTTGGGTGACTTTATGCCACTACTGGGGCAAAAATTTCAAGCAGCTCAGCTTTGTTTAATGCTGGTGACCATCCATCTTCATCTTGATCACATTCCCAGAAGTTTTCAATGGGGTTCAGTTCTGGAGATTAGGCTGGCCATGACAGGGTCTTGATATGGTGGTCCTCCATTCCACACCTTGATTGACCTGGCTGTGTGGCACATGGCGCATTGTCCTGCTGAGAAAAACCAATCCTCAGAGTTGGGCGAACAATGTCAGAGCAAAGGAAGCAAGTTTCTTATACAGACAACCTGGTACGTGGCGTGATTCATGCATCTTTCACAAAGACAAATCATGTCCTGATTCCAGCCTTGCTGAAGCACCCCCAGATTATCACGATCCTCCACAAAATTTCACAGTGGGTGCGAGACACTGTCGCTTGTAGGCCTCTCCAGGTTCCTCCGTCTAACCATTAGACGACCAGGTGTTGGGCAAAGCTGAAAATTGAACTCATCAGAGAAGATGACCTTACTCCAGGTCCTCTACGGTCCAATCCTTATGGGTCTTTGCAAACCTCAGCCTGGCTCTTCTATGCTTCTCATGATGAAGGGCTTTTTATGGCTTTGCATGACTTCAGCCCTGCCCCTAGGAGCCTGCTTTCGAACCGTCCTCGCCATGCACTTCACCATAGCTGCCGTTTGCCATTCTTTGTGTATGTCAACTTGATGTCATTTCTACGGTTGTTGAGGACATTCAAATGAGTTGGCGGTCATCCCGGTCAGTAGAGAGTCGTTTTTGCCTCTGCCCGGTCTGTAGCAGCTGTTGTCCACAATGTCTGCTGCTTGACCTTGTTTTTTATGAACCACCAGTAAAGCCAGAATTGAACCCTTTCTTTTCCTCACTCAACACTTCCTTTTCAACTTTTTTGGCATGGTCAATAGTTATTTTTTGATTCATTATTACTTTCTGAGGTACTATTAGCAATGTTTTTTGCCATCCAGCTGGTCCTATTGGCAAGAGGATAGTGATGACCACAGCAGTGGTTTTTATACTTTTCCTCGTTAAATAAGATTTGGTTCATGTGATCACCTAATCAGTACGCTAATTCTGTAGAATGATGTGTGCCTGCTGTTGAGAATTGAACAGACCACTGGAATGGAATGGCTGTAATACATGTACAATGAGGGAAAAAAGTATTTGATCCCTGCTGATTTTAGTACGTACGCCACTGACAAAGAAATGATCAGTCTATAATGGTTATAATTTTATTTGAACAGTGAGAGAACAGGAATAACAACAAAAAAATTCCTATCCAGAAAAACGCATGTCAAAAATGTTATAAATTGATTTGCATTTTAATGAGGGAAATAAGTATTTGACCCCCTCTCAATCAGAAAGATTTTTGGCTCCCAGGTGTCTTTTATACAGGTAACGAGCTGAGATTAGGAGCACACTCTTAAAGGGAGTGATCCTAATCTCAGCTGGTTACCTGTCTAAAGACACCTGTCCACAGAAGCAATCAATCAATCAGATTCCAAACTCTCCACCATGGCCAAGACCAAAGAGCTCTCCAAGGATGTCAGGGACAAGATTGTTAGACCTATACAAGGCTGGAATGGGCTACACGACCATCGCCAAGCAGCTTGGTGAGAAGGTGACAACAGTTGGTGCGATTATTCGCAAATTGGAAGAAACACAAAATAACTGTCAATCTCCCTCTGGCCTGGGGCTTCATGCAAGATCTCACCTCACGGAGTTGCAATGATCATGAGAACAGTGAGGAATTAGCCCAGAACTACACGGGAGGATCTTGTCAATGATCTCAAGGCAGCTGGGACCATAGTCACCAAGAAAAACAATTGGGTAACACACTACGCAGTGAAGGACTGAAATCCTGCACACAAGCAGCGCCCGCAAGGTCCCCCTGCTCCAAGAAAGCACATATTACACGAGCCGTCTGAAGTTTGCCAAGCATAAACATCTGAATGTGTTCAGAGGAGGAGAAACTGGGTGAAAGTGTTGTGGTCAGATGAGACCAAAATTTAGTTCTTTGGGCATCAACCTCAACTCGCCGTGTTTTTACAGGAGGAGGAATGCTGCTATGACCCCAAGAACACCATCCCCACCGTCAAACATGGAGGTGGAAAACATTATGCTTTGGGGGTGTTTTTCTGCTAAGGGGACAGGACAACTTCATCGCATCAAATAGGGACGATGGACGGGGCCATGTACCATTCAAATCTTGGTTGAGAACCTCCTTCCCTCAGCTCAGGCATTGAAAATGGGTCGTGGATGGGTATTCCAGCATGACAATGACCCAAAAACACCGCGGCCAAAGCGCAACAAAGGAGTGGCTCAAGAAGAAGCACAGTAAGGTCCTGGAGTGGCCTAGCCAGTCTCCAGACATTAATCCCATAGAAAATCCTGTGGAGGGGCATGAAGGTTCGAGTTGCCAAACGTCAGCCTCGAAACCTTAATGACTTGGAGAACATCTGCAAAGTTAGGAGTGGGACAAAATCCCTCCTGAGATTGTGTGCAAACCTGGTGGCCAACTACAAGAAAACGTCTTGTGATTGCCACACAAGGGTTTTGCAGAGGGGTCAAATACTTATTTCCCTCATTAAAATGCAAATCAATTTATTAACATTTTGGACATGCTTTTTTTATGGATTTTTTTGTTGTGATTCTGTCTCTCACTGTTCAAATAAACTTACCATTAAAAATTATAGACTGATCATTTCTTTTGTCAGTGGGCAAACGTACAAAATCAGCAGGGGGATCAAATACTTTTTTCCCTCACTGTGTATGTATGTATATGTATGGGTATGTATGTATGTATGTATGTATGTATGTAGTATGGTATGTATGTTATGTATGTATGTATGTATGTATGTATGTATATATATATATATATACACACACATACAATACACACATATAGAAGAGTGGGGAGAACAAGTATTTGATACACTGCGAGATTTTGCAGGGTTTCCTACTTACAAAGCATGTATAGGTCTGTATTTTTATCCTAGGTACACTTCAACGGTGAGAGACGGAATCTACAACAAAAATCCAGAAAATCACATTGTATGATTTTTAGTAATGAATTAGCATTTTATTGCATGACATAAGTATTTGATCACCTACCAACCAGTGAGAATTCCGGCTCTACTCACAGACCTCTTAGTTTTTCTTTAAGAAGCCCTCCTGTTCTCCACTCATTACCTGTATTAACTGCACCTGTTTGAACTCGTTACCTGTATAAAAGACACCTGTCCACACACTCAATCAAACAGACTCCAACCTCTCCACAATGGCCAAGACCAGAGTCCTGTGTAAGGACATCAGGGATACAATTGTAGACCTGCACAAGGCTGGGATGGGCTACAGGACAATAGGCAAGCAGCTTGGTGAGAAGGCAACCAACTGTTGGTGCAATTATTAGAAAATGGAAGAAGTTCAAGATGACGGTCAATCACCCGTCGGTCTGGGGCTCCATAAAAATCTCACCTCGTGGGGCATCAATGATCATGAGGAAGGTGAGGGATCAGCCCAAAACTACAGGGTCAGGACCTGGTCAATGACCTGAAGAGAGCTGGGACCACAGTCTCAAAGAAAACCATTAGTAACAACACTACGCCGTAATGGATTAAAAATCCTGCAGCGCACAGCAAGGTCCCCCTGCTCAAGCCAGCGCATGTCCAGGCCCCCACCGTCTGAAGTTTGCCAATGACCATCTGGATGATCCAGAGGAGGAATGGGAGAAGCGGTCATGTGGTCTGATGAGACAAAAATAGAGCTTTTTGGTCTAAACTCCACTCGCCGTGTTTGGAGGAAGAAGAAGGATTGAGTACAACCACAAGAACACCATCCCAACCGTGAAGCATGGAGGTGGAAACATCATTCTTTGGGGATGCATTTCTGCAAAGGGGACAGGACGACTGCACCGTATTGAGGGGTGATGATGGATGGGGCCATGTATCGCGAGATCTTGGCCAACAACCTCCTTCCCTCAGTAAGAGCATGAAAAGATGGGGTCATGGCTGGGTCTTCCAGCATGACAACGACCCGAAACACAAAGCCAGGGCAACTAAAGAGTGGGCTCAGTAAGAAGCATCTCAAGGTCCTGGAATGGCCTTAGCCAGTCTCCAGACCTGAACCCAATAGAACAACTCTTTGGAGGAGCTGAACGTCCGTATTGCCCAGCGACATCCCCAAAACCTGAAGGATCTGGAGAAGGTCTGTATGGAGGAGTGGGCCAAAATCCCTGCTGCAGTGGTGTGCAAACCTGGTCAAGACCTACAGGAAACGTATATGATCTCTGTAATTGCAAACAAAGGTTTCTGTACCAAATATTAAGTTCTGCTTTTCTGATGTATCAAATACTTATGTCATGCAATAAAATGTAAATTAATTACTTAAAAATCATACAATGTGATTTTCTGGATTTTTTGTTTTAGATTCCGTCTCTCACAGTTGAAGTGTACCTATGATAAAAATTACAGACCTCTACATGCTTTTTGTAAGTAGGAAAACTGCAAAATCGGCAGTGTATCAAATACTTGTTCTCCCCACTGTGTGTGTGTATATATATATATAACTCAGCAAAAAAAGAAACGTCCTCTCACTGTCAACTGCATTTTATTTTCAGCAAACTTAACGTGTAAATATTTGTATGAACATAACAAGATTCAACAACTGAGACATAAACTGAACAAGTTCCACAGACCTGTGACTAACAGAAATTTAATAAATGTGTCCCTGAACAAAGGGGGGGTCAAATCTAAAGTAACAGTCAGTATCTGGTGTGGCCACCAGCTGCATTAAGTACTGCAGTGCATCTCCTCCTCATGGACTGCACCAGATTTGCCAGTTCATGCTTTGAGATGTTACCCCACTCTTCCATCAAGGCACCTGCAAGTTCCCGGACATTTCTGGGGGGAATGGCCCTAGCCCTCAACCTCCGATCCAACAGGTCCCAGACGTGTTCAATGGGATTGAGATCCGGCTCCATGGCAAAACACTGACATTCCCGTCTTGCAGGAAATCATGCACAGAACGAGCAGTATGGCTTGTGGTATTGTCATGCTGGAGGTCATGTCAGGATGAGCCTGCAGGAAGGGTACCACATGAGGGAGGAGGATGTCTTTCCTGTAACGCACAGTGTTGAGATTGCCTGCAATGACAACAAGCTCAGTCCAATTATGCTATGACACACCGCTCCAGACCATGACGGACCCTCCACCTCCAAATCGATCCCGCTCCAGAGCACAGGCCTCGGTGTAATGCTCATTCCTTCAACGATAAACGCGAATCCAACCATCCCCCCGGTGAGACAAAACCGCGACTTGTCAGTGAAGACCACTTTTTTGCCAGTCCTGTCTGGTTGAGCGACGGTGGGTTTGTGCCCATAGGTGACGTTGTTGCCGGTGATGTCTGGTGAGGACCTGCCTTACAACAGGCCTACAAGCCCTCAGTCCAGCCTCCCTCAGCCTATTGCGGAAAATGTCTGCGCACTGATTGAGGGATTGTTCGTTCCTGGTGTAACTCGGGCAGTTGTTGTAGCCATCCTGTACCTGTCCCGCATGTTCAGATGTACCAATCCTGTGCAGGTGTTGTTACACTACCAGTCAAAAGTTTGGACACCTACTCATTCAAGGGTTTTTTTTTCTTTATTTGTAAAAAAATGTACATTGTAGAATAATAGTGAAGACATCAAAACTATGAAATAACACATATGGAATCATGTATGAACCAAAAAAGTGTTTAAACAAATCAAAATATTTTATATTTGAGATTCTTCAAATAGCCACCCTTTGCCTTGATGACAGCTTTGCACACTATTGGCATTCTCTCAACCAGCTTCACCTGGGAATGCATTTCAATGAACAAGTGCCTTCTAAAAAGTAAATTTGTGGAATTTATTTCCTTCTTAATGCGTTGAGTCAATCAGTTGTGTTGTGACAAGGTAGGGGGGGGGGGGGGGGGGGGGGTATACAGAGATAGTCCTATTTGGTAAAAGACCCAGTCCATATTATGGCAAGAACAGCTCAAATAAGCAAAGGGAAATGTGAAGGTCAAGTCAATACGGAAAATTAAGAACTTTGAACGTTTCTTCAAGTGCAGTCGCAAAAAAAAACCATCAAGCGCTATGATGAAACTGGCCCTCATGAGGACTGCCACAGGAATGGAAGACCCAGAGTTTTACCTCTGCTGCAGAGGATAGGTTCATTAGGAGTTACCAGCCTCAGAAATTGCAGACCAAATAAATGCTCCACAGAGTTCAAGTAACAGACACATCTCAACATCAAATGTTCAGAGGGGACTGTGTGAATCAGGCCCTTCATGGTCGAATTGCTGAAAAGAAACCACTACTAAAGGACACAAATAAGAACAGATCTGCTTGGGCAAAGAAACACGAGCAATGGACATTAGACCGATGGACATTTTTCCTTTGGTCTAGAGTCCAAATGTGAGATTTTTGGTTCAAACCGGCGTGTCTTTGTGAGACGCTGTGTGGGTGAACGGATGATCTCCGCATGTGTAGTTCCCACCTGTTAAAAGCATGGAGGAGGTGATGTTATGGTGTGGAGGTGCTTTGCTGTGACATTGTTTTGTGATTTATTTAGAATTCAATTATGGCACACTTAACCAACAAGCATGGCTACAACAGCATTCTGCAGCGATACGCCATCCCATCTGGTTTGGGCTTAGGGGGACTATCATTTGTTTTTCAACAGGACAATGACCCAACACACCTCCTGTGTAAGGGTCTATTTTACCAAGAAGGAGAGTGATGGAGTGCTGCATCAGATGACCTGGCCTCCACAATCCCCCGACCTCAACCCAATTGAGATGGTTTGGGATGAGTCGGACGGCAGAGTTGAAGGAAAGGCAGCCAACAAGTGTTCCAGCATATGTGGGAACTCCTTCAAGACTGTTGGAAAAGCATTCCAGGTGAAGCTGGTTGAGAAAATGCCAAAAGTGTGCCAAAGCTGTTATCAAGGCAAAGGGTGGCTACTTTGAAGAATCTAAAATATATAATACACACTATTGGTTACTACATGATTCCATATGTGTTATTTAATAGTTTTGATGTATTCACTATTATTCTACAATGTAAAAAAATAGTAAAAATAAAGAAAAACCCTTGAATGAGTAGGTGTGTCCAAACTTTTGACTGGTACTGTGTGTGAGATTATATATATATATAGATTATATATATATTATATATATATATATATATATATATAGATATATAATAATATACACACACAATACATACATACATATACACACATACATACAAGTGGGGAGAACAAGTATTTGATACACTGTCGATTTTGCAGGTTTTCCTACTTACACAGCATGTAGAGGTCTATAATTTGTATCATAGGTAACACTTCAACTGTGAGAGACGGAATCTAAACAAAAATCCAGAAAATCACATTATGATTTTTAAGTAATTCATTTGCATTTTATTGCATGGACAAGTATTTGATACATCAGAAAAGCAGAGCTTCATATTTGGTACAGAAACCTTTGTTTGCAATTACAGAGATCATACGTTTCTGTAGGTCTGGACGCAGGTGTGCACACACTGCAGCAGGGATTTTTGGCCCCACTCTTCCATACAGACCTTCTCCAGATCCTTCAGGTTTCGGGGGCTGTCGCTGGGCAATACGGGACTTTCAGCTCCCTCCAAATATGTTTATTGGTTTCAGGTCTGGAGACTGGCTAGGCCACTCCAGGACCTTGAGATGCTTCTTACGGAGCCACTCCTTAGTTGCTCTGGCTGTGTGTTTTGGGTCGTTGTCATGCTGGAAAGACCCAGCCACGACCCATATTCAATGCTCTTACTGATGGAAGGAGGTTGTTGGCCAAGAGCTCGCGATACCATGGCCCCATCCATCATCCCCTCAATACGGTGCAAGT
>JAGTTL010002121.1:0-10477 GCA_036851935.1 Coregonus suidteri | reverse complement strand
GGCCCGCGAATTTCTAAAACTGCATATCTAAAGGGAGGGTTTAGGTAAAATATATTTTGCTTAAGGGAGGGCCATCCATTTCTATTACAGAGGTCCGATTTTCTCCATGTAACCCCCATTATAACATTCACTCCCTAAACTGACATCGTATTTTTTTGTCTAGAACAGTTTGAGTATTATTCTCTACCTTAGCAGTATGTATGTTTTTTGGTTTGCTGTCTGTTTCTTCACACCAAACAGATGTTTGCTACAGTACTGCTCTGCCACACAGTGGAGAAAATGGGCTAACTCTTCTTGAGAACCAGTCCTGATGATGTCACTTTGGTTGGAGGTGAGTAGCAAATGGCTCAAGCAGAGGGGTATACATTTACATTTTAGTCATTTAGCAGACGCTCTTATCCAGAGCGACTTACAGGTATACTACAAAGCAAGATCAATGAGTTAGCCAGCTAACTTGTCTAAATACTCTGAAATAACGTTTTCTTTTTTAGAAAGATGAGCTTGAAATAACCAACAACCAAAAACACATATCTTAGTTTAGCTTTTCTAATGAACCAGCTAGCTGGCTTACTGATTGATTATGTGGTCCTGTGTCGCTCAGTTGGTAGAGCATGGTGCTTGAAACGCCAGGGTTGTCGGTTCTATTCCCACAGGGGACCAGTATGAAAGCAAGTTTCCTTGCAAATAGGATAAAAACACTTTTGCACCAGATAATACCTCCAAAAAGTTTTATTTTCGTTCCATTATTCTTGATAAATAATACTTCATGTTGAGTTGAAACACCAAAGCTTTAGATGTTCCTTCACAGATGTGTGTCAAATTATATTTCCTCTACTTCCCTCTCCGTGGGCCTACCCCACCCTAGCCATGTTTGACTTAAAATCATTTTTGTAGCTAAAATCAATTTACACAAATTCTTGACATAGCTAGATAAGCTAACCCTACCCCAAACATCTGTCAACTAGCGACAGAACATGCCATTGCAGCAATGCCAGATATAACGTTAGCTTGTTACGTCGTCGTTGTTGTTGTAACGTTAGTTGTTGTTGTTGTGATGTAGCTAGCTAATGATTAACCAACTTGTCGCTTTGATGGAACCCACATCAACATCAATCACCCAGGAATGTGGCTAGGTTAGCTGTGTGATTATCTTGACATATGGTGGGACCAAAAATCTACCAGTAAAAATAAATATCAGTTCAGCTAAAATTGACGCAAATGCTCACTATATTAATCTAATATTTAGAAAACATGACATGATAATATGACGTTTGTAACTAAATAACATTTAAGTGGATATTGTAGCCAGATAGCTAGCTAGCTAACGTTAGCGTTGGCTAGCATGATTTGACTAGCTTCCAAACGACCAACTACTGTGGCAGACTCAATAATAAGAACAAATATAAAAATGTTTACATATGTACTTACGTTAACAGTAGATCAAATTAAGCATTCATATAACAAGACTGTCTTTGTTCCATATCTGAGATTATTTTAGCAGAAACCATGAAACCGCAGACTTTTGTTCTCACTTCTGTTTACATCGAGTATTAATGCCTTTGAAGCAGAGCATTATGGGAATTATAGTATTTTGTACTGGAAATAAAATTATTCTGGGAACCACTGAATGTGTGTGTGATTATAATCAGGGCTGGGAAAAAAGTGTGAATAAAACATTTGTCCGTCAGAATTGACTGAGAATGTAGTGGTGTGACATTTATCCTCTCCTAACAGAGCACTCTCCTGCCACAACCTGCCTCTGACCTCTCGAGGTAGAGGTTGGCTGTCCATCACACACAAAATCCCTGGTATTGGGGGGGGGGGGGGGGGGGAGATAGATTAGATAGATAGATAGAGAGAGAGATTTAAATATTCTTTATTGGGTCTGGGAGCCCACCACACAATAAATGCTCATACAAAACCGTATTTACACATCAATTAAAAATACAACTCCAATTCCTCCTCCACAGTAACTGAACACAACAGCCTCTGAATACCCCATATACTCATAAACAGATCAATATTGTTGACAAGTTTATAATAGGCAAACTCAACCCTTAGTCTCGCTGCCAACATTCCCTCCAGCATTCCCACCACATCCACAGACCCCTGTCCCCGAATACTGTTCTTTCGGGTCTTCCGTATCGCTAATTTTGCTGCCCCTAACACAAAATTAAGCAACACAACTACACCTTTCTGACTAAACCTGTACTTTGGCCCAAATATATACAGTTGGGAAGAGAAAACCTCTCCCAGAGCTGAGAACCAATTAGTGATCAGGTCAATCATCCCGACCAACCTGGGACACTGTAAAAACAGATGTGCCAGAGTTTCAGACTCAGCACAGAATGGACATCCCTCCCCAACAGTAGGATCCAGGTGTACCAGATACATGTTGGTGGCTATGGCTCCATGTATTATCCTCCATTGGAGGTCAGCTGTCCTCTTATCAATAGGCAGTTTGTATAATGATCGCCAACAGCCTTTTGGGGAGGCACCTGGACCAAGCACACCCGCCCACCTCGTCGATTTTACCCCTTCCAGGGAAGAGGCATGGGACACCTTTACACATATTCTGTACATGGCCTTCTTTCCCACCTCCTTGAACTCCCCCAGCTCCGGGGTATCGAAGGAAAGCAGCATCCCCACGTCCTCCTCGAATGCCCCCCGCCGCAGCACTAACAATCAGTGCAGGGAACACATAATCCAGACCCTCCTTCCACCGATCAGAATTGGAAGTGTCAGTCACATACTGCAGATGAAGTACTGGCAAGGAGTCACAGACCTCAGCGACGACCTTCCTCAGTAGGCGAGACGATCGGATCCCGCTCTTTCTCCCAGCTCCTCCAACTACCTATTCCTGTTCCGCATCAGATGACCCAGCTTAGTACACCCCACGCCTAACAGGCATGAACGTAGGCTAGCTGAACCCAGAACACGGGACTGGATGGCAGTGTTGTGAAAAAGAGGCTCTTCAAAAAGCCACATCCCTGGTGGCGTGTAGGCCTTACGGGACTTGACCAGAACTCTCCAAGCCTGCATAACAGACTCATAAAATGGAGTCAGGCTAGGCAACTCACCCCCCTCCAGCTTTAAGAGGAAAAGGTGCTTGTCTAAGCCCAAACAGCCCGCTCTCCTCATCAATGTGTAGGCTGTGTCAACCCAGCTAGAACCATCACTGTACAACAGTCTCTGGGCTGCTTGAAGCCGGAAAGCCATGATCCTGGAAGAAATGTCCACCAGGCCTTGCCCACCCTCGTGCAGTGGCAGGTAGAGGGCTGAAGCTTTAATCCAATGTCCAGACCAGAAGAAATTGACAAGGGTCCTCTGAAGCTCTTGTATCAGACCCTTTGGTGGCTGTAAAATCATTAGTCTGTGCCACAGGGTAGAGGCAGCAAGATTATTAGCTACCAGTACCCTTCCCCTATAAGACAGCTGGGGCAGCACCCATTTCCAACTTGACAGTCTGGCACACACTTTCTCCACTACACCCTCCCAGTTCTTTTTCTGAAAGACATCGGAGCCTAGAAAAACCCCCAAAGTCTTCATCCCATCTCTGCCCCACTGAAGCCCCCCTGGTAACCGTGGAGTGGACCCCATCTGAAGCTGGCCTGCCCACAGCGCTTCACTCTTTCCCCAATTGACTCTAGCTGAGGAGGCCCCCTCATACACCTTTAAAGCGTTTGAGAGAACCTTAACATTCTCACCCCTGTAATAAAAACTGTCACGTCATCTGCATTTATTTTTTTGAATGTTTATGCTCCTAATGAGGGTACAGAGCGTCGTGTGGGACCCTTCATTACACCTGGCACAGAGAAACCAATAAGCTTCGCTCTTAAAAAACAAAGCATTGGTTCAATCGCTGCCTGATGCCCATTTGGACAGGAATGGGACAACTCATACCACCCCCCACCTTCACCATACACGAGGCCCCAGCATACAGTAAATTCATCCAAGACAAAAAACATCCCAAACCCAAAGGCTTTCATTGTTTTAAACAAGTACTGGTGGTCCACACGATCAAAAGCCTTCTCCTGATCCAAAGAAAGTAAACCCACATTTATATCAGACAGTTTACAAATGTCTAAAACATCTCTTATTAGAAACAAGTTGTCAACAATAGAGCGATCAGGTACACAGTAGGACTGGTCCTTGTGGACCAACAATCCCAGATACTCTTTCAACCTGTTTGAGAGACATTTAGAAACAATTTTATATTCTGCACACAGCAAAGCAACAGGTCTCCAATTTTTTATGAGAGCCACATTTTTGGCAACAGTGAAAGTACCGCACGTTGACAAGATACAGGAAGAGAGCCCTCATGAAAAGATTCACACACCACTTCATAAAAATCCTCCCCAATAGACCCCCAAAAGTGCTTATAAAACTCAGATGGTAAACCATCAATGCCAGGGGCTCGGCCTGTTGAGAGCTGCATAACTGCTGTGGACAGCTCTTGCAGTGTAATGTCAGAGTCCAATGCGACTCTTTGCTCAGGTCCCAATTGAGGAAGACCGTGTAACAACTGTTCAGTACACAGAGAGTCACAATCATCCGCCTGATAGAGGGCAGAATAGAAATCCACGGCATGTTGACGCATTTCACTGTCATCCGTGGTCACCTTCCCATCAGGGAGACGAAGGCAGACCATCTGTTTACGTTGCAATGTCGACTGTCCTAGGTTTTTTTTTTAAGCACTAGGAGCATCCATATCCTTGAGGGAAGCGAAACGAGACCTAATCAAGGCACCCTTCACTCTTTCATGCAGAAACGACCTCAGTTCATGTTTCTTGTCCTGTAAGTTCATGACTAGTCCGGGGTCATTCTGAGTGAGCAACTTCAATTCAATAGATTTGATGTCCTGTTCAAGGGCCCTGATAGTCTCTTTAACTTCAATTCGAGACAAAGCAGTATACTGTTGACAGAATAATCGTATTTGGGCCTTCCCAACCTCCCACCATTGTCTCAATGACTCAAAATTCCCTTTTGTAACCCTCCATTTTTCCCAAAACAACAAAAACCTTTCACAAAACATGACATCATGTAACAATTTAACATTAAAATACCAATAAGATGATGACCTTCGTGGACAGGACAAGTGAATATCAACAGTGACAATATGGTGATCAGAGAAACCCACAGGAGTAATGTCACACCTTCCAACCCTACTACAGTATTGCTCAGATACATACAACCTGTCTAACCTTGCTGCACTGACATGACCTTCATTAACTTTTAGCCATGTGTACTGCCTAACTTTTGCATTCCTTACTCTCCACACATCAGAAAGCTCAAACTCAGTTAATAGACCAGACAGACAAATTGCTGACCGCAGGTGAGGTTCTTCAGCGGTGCGATCAACAGTAAAATCCACTGTACAGTTCCAGCCCCCCCCTAAAAGCATACACCCCTCTTGGTCACACTGTCTTAAGGTTTCCTTTATTTTATCAAAACCAACTATACGCTCTGTACCCTCATTAGGACCATAAACATTAAAACAAAATTAAAAAATAAACCATAACATCCACCTTGACCAATAAAACCTGACCCTTGACAATCTCTGTTGTAGATACCACAGTCACCCCTAAGCCTGAAGAAAACAAGATTGCCACCCCAGCACTGAAATTAGTACCATGACTGAGTATATGCTGCCCCTCCCACCACATACCCCAGTCAACCTCATTTTCCTCATCACTATGCATCTCCTGTAGGAAAACTACATTAAGCCTTTTCTGTTTTATTACTTCTAATACCCAAGCCTTCTTATTCCTGTCCCTTCCTCCATTAATATTGAAAGAACCTACCCTTAGTACCTCCATATAGAAAAGAAAAAGGAAAAGCAGAAGATACCACAGAGAAACCAGACAAAGAGAATAGAACACCCTGAGGCATAATCATCATCATTATTTAAATGTTCTCTTAACCTGACCACGTTTCCCACCACCTTTTGCTGCTGCAACAGCAGTAACAAATTTCCTCAAGCGAAACCGCTTCTTCTCACTCAACTGGTCTAACCCCACCGTCTTCTGTAACATCACAGCTGACCTCACAAACTTATCAACATCAAAATAATCTGCCAATTTGACAGATTTCCCAAAAGTCTGATCAAGAAACCCATTTACCTCCTCTAGATCGTAAATTGAGTCCTCACCAGCTGATATCGTATCAAGAGAGATATCAATATCCTTCTCCTGATCCTCCTCAACTGAGGCCACAGACCACTGACTCCCCTCTACCACATCCCTTTCAACACTCCCCACTTGCACCCCATCACTCGTACCAGGCATCTCCTCCACTACCTGGGAGACTAGCCCCACCTGACCCCATTACTCGTAGTGGGCATCTCCTCCACTACCTGGGAGACTAGCCCCACCTGAACCCCATTACTTGTAGTGGGCATCTCCTCCACTACCTGGGAGATTAGCTCCACATGAATCCTCTCCCGTAACCCATTACTTGTAGTGGGCATCTCCTCCACTACCTGGGAGATTAGCTCCACATGTACCCTCTCCTGTACCGCAGCACTCGTACTGGGCACCTCCTCACCAGTCTGAGGAAATGGCCCTTTAGATCCATCCTTACCTTCTACAACAATCTTTTTCTGCTGCATAACATTTCCCTCTGGTACAAGTTGCAACTCTGTGCCCTCAACACGGACAACTTGTTCCTCAGCAACAGACGCTTGTGGCTGCTCTACCGCTGTCAGCTCACCTCTCCCTACATCAGTGGGCCCAGGCGTTATGAGGACCACCTGCGCCCCTCCCTCTGCCTTCTCCCTTTTCGGGCAAGCATGTCGCTTATGACCAACATCCCCACACTCAAAACACCGTTGACTACCCGTACTAGCATAAGCCTATAAGTCTATTGTCATACTTGACTTTAAACGATAACTCCAAAGTCTGCTCCGGTGAGTCCAAAAACATAAACACCTGTCGCCGAAACGACATAACCTGTTTCAACGCCGGGTGTTTGCAACCCAATGGGACAACCTTAATTGAACTTGCAAACTTCCCAAAGCGCAACAACTCGCGCTCCAATAGCTCATTTGGAATAAACGGCGGTACATTTGAAATCGTTACCCTTGTTGACAGAGAAAAAAGCGGCGTAACTTGAATAAACGTTCCTTTAAGAAGTACGCCATGCTCAACCATACGATCAACAAGGCGCTCTTCTTTAAGAAATACCACCACCGCTTTATTCATCCGTGACGCATAAGCAACATTCTCATATCCTACCTTCTCTCCTACGGCGACCAGAAACTCCTCCACGGTGACAGTATGTTCAGTAACACACCTAAAGCCGTGCCGAAGTGACAGGGACGGCGTCCCCATTCGGGCCGCCATCCCCACCAAAATCTGGGTAATTTCGACACGAAAAACAATATACTTAATTCTACCACAACAAGAAAATAGAAATAATAACCTTAATCATGCATAGAAGAAAAAAGGATATCACCAAGAAAAGGAAAACCGAAAGAAAACCCACGATATCTAACTCTACACAACACTCGCACTTAGCACTCACTCAAACAATTCCCAGTATAGAGAGAGAGATATTAATGGATGCTTATGGTCATGTCTTGGCTGGCATTTGCATTGATGAATGACTTGTCCAGTCACTTTGTCTCTCTGGTGCATTGAGGCCATATTGTCACCACAAAAGAGCAATGGGTCCCTACGGAACCCTCAGCAGCCAATCACAAGCCAAGCTCTCATTAGCAGGCGTCCTTTGTGGGTGACGAGAGCAGATTAATTACCTTTGACTAACAGAGCTCCATTTCTCTCTTTCTCTCAATTTTAACAATACATAACCCTTTGTTTTTTGTGTGTGATAAACACATCATTTTCATAAACATCAAATCATTTTTTTCCTCTTTGAAAATGTGATTTAAATTCAATGACCAAATAGCCAAATATATTTGGCATCATAAATTAATTGACACGATTAGCATATTTTTCTTGTCTGACAAAAATGATAAAGGAGAACAATTCAATGCGTTCAATTGTATTTTATGTTAAAAAATCGAAAAATGTCCTTATATTTCCTTAGAATATCCCTAGAATAGGCTTTGAGGCTACTGCCGTCACTGGCCACTGGCCACTGGCTAAGGTACATTACCAAGACACTGGAACAGAGGAGGGTATCAGAGGAGAAGCTGGTGTCCATCCAGCTGCAGAGTTAACGAGTGAGGAGGGGGGTGATTTGGAGCCAGCGGGCACCGGGGCTGCCAGTTCTGTGATTGACAGTCCGGGCTGCTGTCAGCTCCTCTAGGCATCACCGCCGCCCAGCCTCCTGTCTACTGTCAGCCTTTGTTCCGGCCCACTGTGCCACACATGCATTTACACATGGGTGAGCACACACAAATGCAAATGACCACACACACGTAGACACACACACAAAAAAAGTGAATTTCTGTCCCTGTGCTTTGCCCCAGCTGTCAGAAACTTAGTTAAATAATGAATCTTCCCCTCTCTTGCCTCTGTGGAGAGGCTGAAGAGGGGGTCAGACTAACCTAATGTAAAAGACGTCACGCTGCATGCTTAGCGAGTACCACTTCCTCCCGATTCGGCCCATACCTGGTGTAAACCCGAGACCTCTGCCTTGCTAGCACACGTGACCACCCTCCTGAAGTGTCTTACCGGTCGGCGCCACACAAAAAGCTGGCTGTTCGCTGGCGCAAGTGGGGACACTTCAAGCTGAGGAGTAAGTTTCACACATCCACGTGCTACATTCACCCCTCAAACGTACTCAACAGCGACCCCAGCGTTGAGCTGAGCGCAACTGTAGATCTGGGTCACGGCACCACTGTAAAGGAACGTCACGCTGCTTGCTTAGTGAGTACCACTTCCTCCCAATTCAGGCCCATACTGGCGCGAACTCAGGACCTCTGCCTTAATAGCACACGTGACCGCCCTCCTCAAGCGTCTTAGCCGATCGCGCCACCTCAAAAGCCAGCTAATGAGGCGACGCAGGCGGGACACTTAAGTTTCACTCATCCACATGTGCTACACTAACATAGCAGGTGTAAAAGAAACGCCTGAATGGGATGCCCCACATTCTGGTCCTGTGGGGGGGGGGGGGGGGGGGGGGGGGACTGTCGGGGTTGGTTCTCTTCTGCACTGTTTAACCAATCCAGTAAATGTGGAGGAGGAGTTCAGATGGAGTGTCGCCTTGTTAATGTCCAAAAGTGGAAAGTCGCATCACAGGCTTTCTTCCATTTCCCCTGAAAAACGGATGCAAGGTGGGGTCAAACTGACAGTAGAGAGAGAAGCCGCTCTGCATAGAGTTATAGCTATGGTCACCTTCACAGGCAGCCTCAGTCAAGCCACATGGGGTAACATCTCATGGGGTGCATAGAACATCCAGCCATGCCTAGTGCCCATCCCCCTCAATATTAGCATAGAATCTGACCAATGCCATGCCTTACCATAGAAATAGATAGGGTGCTCTCAATATGGCCACCAGTCCACCCATCATAAAACATTGATTTGATTTGATTTGAATGGAATGTCCAGTCTAGTAATTATATTTCTATGTTAACCAACCCTCATTGAAGTCGAATACAGAAAACAGACAATGGTAAACAATGTTGCAATAGTTCTGATGTATTATTTCCACGTATGTCATTATTTTTTTTCACGTCAAATAAGTCAGCGATCAAATGTCCCAGCTATTAGAAACATGACCTCCAGGTGCCAGTATGTTTATTATTCACGTACATTTAAATGCATTTGATATCCCAACGGGTGTTAACAAACGTATGCTGCACATCACCCCAGCATGATGCTCGACTGAAGTCACATCACAGGCTGCTACACAAGGTCTCCTCTACAAACACAGAGGGTAAAGAAAGGTGAAGAAAGACTGAGGTTGAAAAAGAGAGGAGGTGATGTGTAAGTGGGGAAATAAGCAGTGAATGCAGTACATAATAGAGGAGGGTAGGTGTATCAATATGAAGAATAGAAGAGAAGATGGAGGAAAGGACAAGAAAGTGAGGCATGGAAACACAGCAAAAGACACACACACTCACTTGAAATCATACACATTTTGCATTACAACCAAGGGAACAGGAGGCTTTTAGTGAGGTTATAGGAGGCAATGCTAGGAGAAAACAAAAAGCACTGAAGAAGAAGAAGAAGGAGAGCCTTCTTTGCGTTTCTGAATCTGATATACTTCAATGTGCATTGAGAATGCTTAGCAGAAGATGTTACACTTCTTTTGTAAATAATGGTTTGTCCAAATCCAAGAACAATAGAAATATTGACTTGACGGCGGCAATAGCCTTTGCATTAAACAATCATTACTATTAGGCGATTCCTTTCACCATTCATCAGGGCCAACCTTCATTTGTAATCATTTATAAGATATCATCCCATTAATTATGTCTTAAATTCCAACCTCCCAATCAAAATGATCCCATATCTAGCATTTGACTCCAGTTTTAAAGGTTGGCAATACTATCTAAAGAGCATTTGAA